>JBAHVQ010173315.1:0-18081 GCA_036872915.1 Nanipora kamurai
TCTTCAGTTTCTTCCACACTGGAGGATCAAGAACAGTGGAGTTGTCGAATGGTACGCAGTGGTAAAAGTTAACATACTATTCAACCGGTTTAACGTTTATCATACACCTTGCCCATCGTTAGCTGAACGTCAATAATTGTTATTGATTCTTGGCCAATATTTGAAGGCAGTCGCTGGATTAAGTGTTCATTACTCTTGGCTAATTTCAGCGAGTACTGAGCCTGAACTATCGTAAGTACATAGACACAATGATAAAAGTCAGAAAGCGACTTGTAGAACTCGTTAGCCTGAGCCAGCTGGGCTAACCAGATCCGCGAAATTTGTATACCAATGGCCTATGACGGCAATCACCGAATCAATGCTAAATAAAACATTTATGATCAATCAACTGACCTCATCGTACGTTTCAGCCCACTTCTTGTAGAATTCCTGAACTTCTTCAACTGTCGCGTCCGGCGAAAAAGATACTTGAACTCCGTAATTTTCCTTTCCGTTGCTTGACATGATTGAGGTTTGGAGAAGTAGACACTCACCCCAGCGCACTGATGAACAGGTACACTGCAGATTCAATGCTTTTCTCAATTTGTTGATCGATGTGTGATGCGAAAAAAGCCTGGGGCGAATGTACTTTAGATGTGAATGGCTAATAAAAACAATGATTCAAGAATTAGCAGTTTTCTTCTAACAGCAGACAGAGAATATAGAATAGTACAAAATGTGCACTTGGTGCCAATGTCATATTTCAGCTTCTGTTGGCACGAAATCATTGTATATCGCTGGCTAAAGTAACGGGCTAGGTGTGGCTGAAAACTAGTTGTAAATTAGAAAAGCTAGTTGTAGTTGAGAAGAGGCTAGCTGTAAAATTCCATCAAGTTTGTAATTCTTCAAATTGGTATTATTGTTAAAAAAAAAAAATTGCAGACCTGTCAACTCTCCCGGTTTTGACCCTTTTCTCCCAGTCTCCGAATACAAAAATATTTTCTCCCGGTTTTCTTTCTTTATTTGATTTTCTTTTAATCTCTCAGTTTGCTGCTTGTTTCTCTCTAATATAAACCTAGACCTTATATTATTTCCTGCTTAAAGGTATCAGTTTGGTTTCATTTGTGTGTGAAGGTATGACGATCACGAGTTTCTAAGACTGTATATGACTCTTTTATGTTTCCTTTCCTGTTTTTCCCATTTTTTGGTAAAATCTCCCAATTTTTCGAGGGCTAAAAAGCAAAATCACCCTGTTTTCAAATTTTGAGGTTGACAGATCTGGCATTGTGTTTTTGTTGATTTTATTTACTTTAAATTACTCTGTTTTTGTGGTTATTGTAGCGTGATTTCAAACATGCAGGAGGAAAATTGTCTCGAATTTCTGCTAAACTGCAGCGTAAGTCTAGTTGTAAATAAAAGGTTTCTTTAGCCACTGTTGTATATCAACACTTTTCCATGTTTCTGGGGCGAGAAATCCATTTCTTAAGTTAATTTTGTGTTTCAAGGTCATTTTAAATGACAAAGGTCATTTCTGAATATCATTAGTTGAAAATGGCCATAACTTGGGAACTAATCAACTTAGAAAGATGGTCTCGGGCTCTAGACCTATGTTTTTGACCCCAAGAAGTTCAATTTTTTAAACACCTCACTGTCAGCTTGTACTCAGAAATTCAAAATGGCAGTTAAAATGGCTGTCGGTATCGCTGAAAATGGTCATTTCTGTATCTCAAACTTGACTGGTCACCTAGAAAGCTGATCTTGTGCAGTATACTTTCGTTCTCAATCTCAAGTTCATTTGAAGTTTATTTTTCAGATTCAAAGGTGGTCGTCAGCTGTACAGGTTGACCTTTGGGATGAAATCAGACAAGTACTTTGAGGCATCTTTAATTCTGTCCTGCACGAAATCCGTGAACATGGCTTTGCCGATGTTCCGAGCTTTCCTTATGCTGTTGGCAGTCTCATGTCAGGGTCCATGATTTCGCCGGTCTCCAACGTGACGAGCTCTGGACCTGTCTCCTTGAAAGGGTTGACAACTGCTCTTTCCTTGAGAAGACTTAGTTGAGCCTTGAGGTGTTTGAGAAACTAATTCTGTTCAGCAGCTGAATGCTCTGGATGCTGTAAGTCGACTTCTTTGTTTGATGCAGAAAGACTGGCATTTTCAAATTCATGGATGACCCTTGGAACCTCAGGTTTAGAGAGCTCGATGACCTCCTTTTCCTCTTGCTGGCTATAGAGACACTTAGTTCCACCAGGGACGTGGCTACTGGGGATAGGCTTAGCCACAAGATGGTGAAAATTTCCTCAAAAGTTGCTAAAATATATCCAAAAAGTGGCCGAAAAGTTGCTGATTTTTAGCAAAAGATGCCAAAAAGTTGATTAAAAGTTAATTAACATAGCTACATTAATTGGCAGAAATTCGTCGAAAACAACTGTTTGAGATTATCCTAAAGATAGATTGTTTCTCCTTTTTCAAGTTTGTTTTCACGCAAAACATTAGAAATGCATGTTCAAGCTGACCAACATTTTTCACAATGACTGAAAAAATAATGTCTAATCATGCGGAGCGGGAATATACCTTAATTAGTAAAAAATGTGCACTAGTATAAACTAGTTTGTACCCGCTAAAATTGTATTCCTTGAGATTGAAAACATACGTATAATGCACGAAATCAGCTTTCTATGGGACTACGTTTGTGACACAGAAACGACCCTTTTTAGCGATACCGACGGACATTTTGATTGTCATAGTGAATTTCTGAGTACAAGATGACAGCGAGGTATTTAAAAAGTTGAAAAATGAACTCCACGTGGTCGTAGGCTTGAGCCCGAGATTATCTTTCTAAGTTGATTATGGCCATTTTCAACCGGCTAAAGTGACCTTCAAATGTGACCTTTGACCTTTAAAATAACCTTGAAACACAAAGTTAACCAAAAAGAGAGATTTCTCGTACTAGAAAACACGGAAAAAGTGCTATTATACAATTAATTAGGGGCTGTTTATATAACCCGCGCTAGCCCGGCTAACCGGGCTGAGTTGAGTCACGAAAATTGTTCCTCGACCGTTGAAGATAATTTTAATCAAGTGCATCATTTCCTTTGATCTAACCTAAACAAATTGTAATTTTCAAAGTTACTGTGGTTCCTATTTATGGCCGTAACAAGATCTTCTTTAAACAAATCAATCCAGCTAGCCGAGTTTGAAATGTTTTTCTTTTTTTGTAACTAAAGAAGTTTCCTAGGAAATGAAGAACAAGTAAAAAGTTATTAAATTATTGTAATTTATTAAGACCTCCTGAGTTAATTAGGATGCAAAGGAAGTGAGCTGATTTGGTTCTTTCTCGTGTTTATGCAGAACGGCGTGTACCGACATGAAACTGTGCATTTTGGAAGTAGCTTGCATCCGGATTCAACATGATAATCATTTCATTTTCGAGGACGAGCCTTCACACAGGTTATACATTCGCTAAAACTCAAGAATTTAAAAGGATTGATACATTACATGTTTTACAATTACATTATTCTGTTGCATAATCGTGGCATCCTTGGTTATATTCGACAGTGATAATGATAGAAAATCAGGTCTGTTACTTCTGCATAAAATGTAAACTTGAAAAGGTTTTTCTAAAGTGTTTAGAACAAGCATAAGCTTACGGCTGCAATGTCTAGCGAGATGTAAATTGCAAACTTCTGTCATATCGATCAGATGTACGTAATATTTAAGCCTAGTACACTTACGACAAGAATTACATTGACACGAACATAAAAAAAAGCAGAGGTAGAAGTATGATTTCGGTCCTCACTGTTAATATTTTGACGAAAAAATAATACACATAATATGGGATATGAGCAAAAACTTATCGTTGGCAAAGTGCTCCAATCTCTTGTACTAGTGCTCATACTTATAATTTAAGTTGCAAATATATACATACTGACCATTCTATGTGTTTTGTCTCTGTTAATGCGATGCTTATGTAATTAGTAGAAGCCATACTTAACGCGTGAGAATTAGCAGTGGGCTTACGAGCTAAATAAGCGTAATAAGAAAACCACCAGACAATTCGACTTTTTGCCTTCATTTATTGTCTGGTGTTCCGATGTCTATAGAGAGTACGGGGTCCCACTTATTCTTTTTTACAATGCCGTTCTTTTATTAGGTCTCACGCCTAGTCTAGCAAATGCATAATCTTTTTTTAATTTAATTTTTTTTTTTAATGCCATAATCTTTTTATGCACGTTTGTGCATAAAAAGATTTAAACAAGCATTTTAAAATCTCTCCATAAGAGAAGTTACGTATATTTATTGCTGTTACTTTTACCAGGGAAATGTTGGCAGGAAGCACAGCGCGAGCAGCACTTTTTTCCTTGTGTCTTTGGAGGACGAGGCACCGGCAAGATAATACCGCTACCCACGGTATACGCATTACCAGATCTTTGACTAAATTGCGACATTTCCTGTCCCTGTTCCTTCATCTAAATGTATTTGTCCTATTACATTGGGAACTGGCCCTTAGACATGTTGAAGTTGATTATTTTACAGTTACATCGTAAAAGTTTTGTTAAAATCTGAGTTGAAAATTTGAAAATATCATGACTGAAATACGATCCTTATCTATGCTATACTCTCGCAGTTTGATCTTATTTTTTGCATTAAGTAGGCTAACCACGAGCTTTCTTGTATTCGTGTATTAACCTTTATTAAAGAGATCCTCAGAAACTAAAATAACATCTCTTGTGCAGATTTAAAACAAAATCATGATGGTTAAACTGTGAGAGTCAAGCACTGTGTGGTTTATATTTCAGTCATGATATCTCCAAATTATCAACGACGAATTTAATGAAACTGTTACGATGCAATCGTATAATAATCATCTTCAACTTGTGTCTAAGTATAGTAGCGTTGGCAGCAAAAGATACAATGCGCTTGTGGTGAAATTTAGAAATGTGGTTAAATTTGTTTTTACACAGCATGCCAGAAAAAATCTGTAACGTAGTGAGAGATTAAATGAAAGAGAAGTTAAGAATTGATTAATTCCATAGGGATGAATGGTTCCAAGTTTGAAAACGAAAATAAAATCAAGGGATTGCAGCCAAAAAATTTGAATTTACCGTAGGGATCCACAAATAGGCTAGTTCGATAGGCTAGTTAATTTTAATTAAAACTCTTCATTTGAAACATTTTGGTGTTTATTCCATCAAAATTGGTCCATGTTATCAAAAGTTATGGAAGTTTAAAGTATTGAACTTTGGACCATTTCTTTAGGACAGAAAAGAATGACAACAATCGAAAAGGATGTCTTACAGCTATACGTGAAACATGGCGTCAAGACAAGGCTGTTTTCCCCCTAATAAACTGATGTTTCTGACCATAACTTTGAGAGTATTAAACCGATCACCGTAAAATAGTCAGGGTTAACTAAGCATACAAAATGCTTTCACTTAAGATGAAAATCATACAGTTGTCATTGCTGTGGCAACCATATGACATATTTCATGAAAACTGCACAAAATTGATTTATTTTCCAAAATGAACTTCATACAAATGTTCAACATTATAACTGAACAAAACCAAACCAAGAGATTTACACGTCTGTGTTGCCATGGAAATCAGATGACGCCATAACAACATAACGACGTCACCGAGAAACAAATTTAAAGCTGCAAAACAACAGTTTATGAGGAAATATAAGAAGTCAAAAATGCAATTGAACCAAGTTAATGCCAGGTATTCCCATTATGTTACCAAGGTAACGGTGTGACGTCACTTAAATTCATTTGCAAACAAATGTATCCAAACTGTTTGGGGAGAAAATTTAAAGGTGGATAGTTTTAAACTCAAAAAATGTCTATAATTATTACTAGATGTTCATACCAATGGTTTCCATAACAACAAAGTAATGTCATCAATGGCGTGACGTCATCAATTTATCTTCAGTAAACTTAGTAATACAATTATGTTTTCATCATATGAAAAACCATCATACAATTGAATAATAAAACTCGAAAAAGACTTAGTGAAACTTACTCAAAACTGTAAGCTGGCAAAACTTTACCACTTTTTAGTCTTTTTAATTCACAGCTATTTTAGCAGTGCAATAACATTTGCTGTCAGTTTCCACCATGTTAGTTTTGAAAGATTTTTCTGTGTTACACAGCTTTCCATTACATACTGTGAATATGATCTATGTAATGTCACAGCAGATACTGCTACTTGCTGCTTTCGTCTTCCTGGGAAACCTGTCTCTTTTTACAGGTTTCATTAGACGGTTCCACCCAGAACTCAAAAAGAGTCAAAATAGAAATTTCCGTTGTTCAAGAATGCAGGAAATGGTATTTCAGATAATTTAAATATAAAAAAAATTGCTGCCCTCCTTTCTTTTCTCCAAATAAGCTCTACAATCACATTGTCGAAGTGTCTGACTTCAAACGATGAAGTTACTTGCCAACCTTAGTCCTTAGATATATTTTAAACAATGTTGAAACTTTTGTTATTGCGCGTAGGCTACAGTAAGGAGAGCGGGGCGAATTTTGAAATCGCTTGAAGTTCGGCTGCTTCTTGCTTCTCGCCAGCTACAAAAAAGGTAAATACAGCTTTTATAACTTCGTTTGCGATATAAACAAATACTAAACTCAACTATATTTACTTCTGGCGTGCCTGTGGCTAAACATGACTGACATGGAGGCAATTTTGCAAGTCAGTTTCAGCCCCCAGCGCAGTCTTCTACGTGAGTTGCACTCCGTTGCACGGTTTTTACTGTTTGGTTCGACTTCGAAACATTTACAACTATGGAAAATTAGTTCAAAAGAGATGATACCAGAAAAATTTTTCAAGACCGAGTATTTTAAAAGATTAAGAAATCGACTGTGTGGCCTACCAGTGTGCTAAGCTGTCTGAAAATAGTAAATATCCGGTAAAATGAGATCGTTTCCCGCATAGTTTCCTCAAGTGATTTTTCGGGACTCTTTTACGAGATTCGTTGTTAGTTTTGCAAATAATTTTCATGAAAATTATACTCTGTAACTCGCTCTGATATTTTTTGAAAAAGATTTCAAATTGAAATATTCATTTTTGTCTTTTTAAGTGACTTTTTGCCCGTGTTTCGACTAGAGGTAACGAGCAAACAATGAACAGTCGCGTAGGGGACTGAAACTAACGTGCAAAAATCACTTTCATGTCTGCCATGTTTGGCTTCATCTGAAGGCGGAAAGTTATCTCTCCATTTATATGTAGAGCTTACTCATCTAAACAGGCAACGGTAGCCAAGGAAAGCGATTCCGAGGTTAAAATGGCGGCCGTACCTCTCAAATATACCACAAAGTAAAGGTCTTTTTATTAAACAACTACACCACGTCAGGGTTTATAAAAGCACAGTTTGGTTATTAAATATCGAACATTTGAGATTCTAGTATGAAATAGTTATTTAGTAATACTATTATGGACATAGGTTATTTTGTGCAAGAAACTGGCCCGTTCTAATACCAGGCCCCTGGCCGTGCGCGATCCCTAACGAGATGTCTTACCTGTCTCTTGTGGCTGTCATTACCCGCCTGTAGTGAAATAGCACAAACTTTCATACAAAGAAAATTCGAATGGTTGGCACTATTAAAATATCGTGAAACAGATTTGACGACAGCATTGTTCTTTATGGAACGAAGATGTTCAGCAAGGGCGATTTAAAAACATTAGCTTGTGCTTTTTATTCCCTTGGATTTTCTTTATTTTAAACATTGCGTACAGTAACATTACTTGTGGCCAGCACTGGGTCCTCCCCTTTTCCAGTTAACTGATGAAACAGCAAATAACTTTCTATTATTTACATCTCATTATTTAGTTTGCCATTGTCATTAATTTTTCCAGTGATTGGTCATTTTTGTGTCGTATAACTTTTTTCCCTATCAAAACACTATTTAGCAGATCTACTCAGTTTCTTCGTCATTTTACGTTTCACTCCAACGAAGAACCTTCGCCGAAACCTCATTTCGACATCCAAAAATTACAACAGTTCCCTGATCGTTCTGGCTTTATATTCAATGATCAATTTTTCAAAGAAAATGTTTCCAAACCTTTTTCAAGCCAAAACCAAAATGCTGGAGTCAATTGGCAACGGATAAATTTAATTTTAACTCAGCTGTGGCGCCACAGAATTACAGTACAGCTGCCGTACATTTTGAAATATTAGGGACTTTAATTTTAGATATTAAACACTATGATTAGGAGTACGCCTGTGTCATTAAACAATAGAATGTCATACGAAATACAGAGAAGACATGCAAAAATTGACCCCAAGCGAAAGCATCACGCCTTCATGACTGTGTTTGCAACATAGAAAAAGCATTTTAACGTACTAGAGGCAAAGTGTATTAGGTGCGAGTGGCTAAAAACTGTCAAAGCTTGATTTCATTTCTGCGAGAAATGTCTGTCAAAGCTCTTCGTTTTCCGAAGACAGGTTCGAATCCGTGCTATATCGGTAATGTAAAGTTGACTTGTATATCGACAGTTCCTACCACGTTAAATGTTGCAACCGTAGTAGTAGTCCATTGTTGAAATCTTGTCCTGCAACGGTTGATATAAGATATAAAATTCTTCCACGAAGGTGGCTCTGCGAACTTTGAGATTTTACACATTTCATTTTACACATAATGTAAAATTTGATGATGAAATGAAGCAGGGCCCCGAGGTGATAATCACTGAAAATTGCATGTTGACTTTGGAAACTGCCGACGGTACACGTGCGTAGTGTCGCAAAACATTTAGATGGCATGTTGTACATTTAAAGTTGTCAAGACCACTATCTGCCGACCGCAAACGCCGTGGGCATACTGCCTGGAAGAGGCATATCTTTACTATCCAATTTTGTTGACAAGTGTGGGTTCAACATCTGCACCGCGAGAAACCACGGCCGGTCAGAAAGAGGAAATAGAGCGTACCGCCAGGTGTCTGGGCAGGAAGGTCGAAACGTTACCATATGCTTGACAATATCACCGACGTTTGGCTTTGTTCACCATGTACGGTTCAGATGGGTGACATGACAACAGAGTCATTCAACGAGTTTCTTGCGACCACCAGTGAACGCTTGGATGAACATGGAAGACACTATCTTAATTTTGATGGAGCTCCAGCCTATCGAGGATCAGAAGCCCAAACACAAAACACCGAAGTTATGATTTTGCCTCCATTCCTGAATCCAGTGGAGTAAGCTATCAGTTGCTTGAAAGCAAACAGAAAGGAAGACATTGCACGTCCCCATGGGCAAAATCAGATAGATCACAGAAACGCGGCTCGAAATGCACAGCTGCCTTTGGGAGAATACCAAAGCAACTTTTAATTGCTGCCGCTGAAAGAAACATAGGTAGCATTACCGTGGCATAATGCGCAGCATGGTTTCGACATATGCAGGCATACCTGCCCAGATGTCTTGCAAGACAGGTCATACAAGGATAAGCAATGCATTACGTAAAATTATGAGTTTAAATAAGCAACTAAGTTGTTTACAGCATTGAATCCGTCCCTCCCAGCCTTTGTGAAAGTACAGTGAAAGGAGCTTGTGACATTTTTGATAGCACGTTTGTTTTTGAATGTTGGTTTTGGCTGAATGACATTCTCTTCCATGATAATGAATCTCCTGTAGCAATTTTTACCATACAAGATTCGTTTACATAGCAAAATAAAATATAACGGCTCTGCAAAATTTTATCGACCATTTTTGGGTTATTTCGGTCCTTTGATATAAAGATGGATCGATTAACCCTTTCCTGTCTGAGGACTTTCCCCTCGACGAGTAAAATCGTCTAGCGTTAGCCAGAGTCAAATACTAAAGTCTTTATAGGTCACTGAGGACCTATACCGACGGGAAAGAGTTAAAACAGCTAAAAATGTCAAGTAATTGTTAAATCCTGAAATGAAAAACTCATTTCAAAACCCCGTTACAATGGCAATAGATATCAAGTAATGTCGTCGAATTTCACAGCCATTTAATTAACCGTAAAATTGTAAGAATAAATAAAGTAGAAAGCTTAAAAAACTAACAGGAAGTTTGACTCGATCCTCTGTTAGGGTAGGGTTGCGAGTTCACTGAAAATTTTTTGTACAAGATTTCATTTGATAATATCGTTATCAAGAGTTATCACATGACGTTTTCCCCCTTTAAACTTGAAAAAGTACCAAAGTACCCAATTTCAGTCACGTGTGTAAAAATATCCTGTTCCTTTATACTCAAGAGAAAAAACAACATATTTTTGGTGCCTTGACCAAAGGATATATTTATACACGTGACCCGAAATGGGAAACGCTGAATAAGGTCCATTACCTAGCTCCAGTAACGAAGACAACTAATGATTTTGATTGTCTGTCAAAGTTTGAAGTAACTTCAAATTACCACCGTAGCTTGGGGGTAAACGTTAGTCCCTATACTCAATTCATTACTATTACTGACATGTTTCATTTATGACCAGTTATATATATATGTATATGGACATTAGTGCAAATCTCTTCCATACTTCTAACAACTCGCAAACGAAGATGAATCCCGGATCGTGACGCAAGCAACACGAAAGTCTGTTTGTCTTAAATGAATAAAATAGGTTTGTTTTTACAAGAGTCAGCTACGAGCGCGATCACATGAGCGTTTTCATTGTTCTGCCATGGTTGGCTAGCGTCGCTAGGGCCCGGTGTGAACCCCGCTATTAATTGTACATTTTAAGAGGTTGTGCAGCTTTGACTTCAAGCGAGTGAATAAGATATTAACTTTCTATTACTTAATATAAACCAGGATTATCTACACAGCTGAAGCGGAAGGCCAATGAGCAGAATGTTCACTAGATATGGAGCCAGATCTTGAGGATGGTGAGGGCACTTCCATCATTCGACTGTCGATTTCACGTTGAAGCTCGTCGCATTTCTGGCGTAACTGAAAGATAACAACACGATTTGTCGAAGAAATTGTTCAGTTAAAAGATCCTCCGGTGCGTCAATGAGGACCAGTACAGCAAGTCAGAGTATATATTAGAAAGCAATACGTTCATGTAGCTCCGAGATGCCTGTTCATAGCAAAGGTGTCAAAAAGCAGGTAGGAACTCCAAATACAGCAGCGTTTGTCAGTTGCTTAAGGAAATACAGGATTTGAAACGAAAGCATTTTTGTGTGCATGTTTTCTTTAAGAGTATACTTTCCCGTGCGTTTTTATTATAATTATTATTTTCACATTGTTCACACAACACTTCACATTGTTTAAATCGATAAAACGAAACCTCATAAGATTAAAAGTTGTCATGGTAACATATTGATTCCCAGATCTGTTGTACATAATCCAAAATACACAAGATACATTTACTTTCCCGCAGTTCATGGTCACTTTTCTTTTTAACGACTTAAACATATTTTTATCGAAATATTATGCCCAAATAAAAGTGCACAGTATAAAAGACAAAATACTTTGGTTTGGTGCCGAAGGAAACGAATAATTCTCCTGGAGAAATGGGTTAGGAAAAGACAATGTTACCATGGTAATAGTGTTTCTAGTCATCTGATTTGTATGATTTTAAGTGCATTTACATGTAAAGCTTTGAGTAATTTCAGACAGAAATTTCAAAGGCATACATATTTTCCAATTAGTCTGTAATCTGTATAAATTATGTGACATCGTTGCCAAAGTCATTAATTATATTGACAGACCAAACAAAATGTCTCCCCAGACATACTGTACGTGCGGCATGAAAGTGCTTAACGACACCATACTTTGTCTATTCCAAAGTTCTTATGAATGAAAGATACATAACTTTTTAGTCGCGAGCTCTTTCATTCAGACGAATTAATCAATTAAATTGAAGTAAACTGAACAATTGTTCGGCTTAAGAACATTCGTGACAGCAACAACATGCTTTCCCCGAAGGAATATTTCATAACGTCCGCGGCAAAAAGACGCATTAGACAAATATACCACTAGTGAAATGAATAATAAAGTATTAAACAAGAAATTTTGAGCAAAAAAAAAGTTTAAAGGCAGTGCTCTGCCAAACAAAATACTTGTGTTTCGAGTGAAATCCCCTCATTAAAGTAAGATGTCAAAAGGGCTTTCGCTTGAAACGTCTTCTTGTTTTCTTGTTGTTTAGCAGAGCACTTCCTTCAACCATCTTTTTTCAATAGTTATACCTGTTGAGTCAACTGGAATAACTCTCTGTTTCTCTGGTCCTCTGACTCCTGTAATAACAAAACAGTAAATTACACTTACAAATAGTAAACGAATTGTCATACATGATTTCAGCTCCTAGATTCCTTTGGAGTATCAGGATCCAGTTCCTCATTTCGAAACCTAGCACTACCACCAAATTCCGTTCACTTTTTTGATCTCATCTGAGTGCGGAGTCGTAGTTAATACCAGATATTTTTGTACCTGAGTTCAGAACTAACCAATTGTGCCAGTTTTCCGCGTGATATTAAATCCGAAAATAGCGTCAACCTTGATGGCATTTCTCGTTCAACAGAAGATATTAACGTTATCAACGTTAGATTTAATTGATATGCAAATAAAAGCTCATTTTCATAGCACAGCTGCCAAACGCCTGACAGAGGTGCACAGAATAGAAAAGGGCGGGAACTTGATCATGTTAAATTATCGACCGCGAACTGTGCAAACTATTCGCGAATATATGAAACCCACTCAAAACAAAAGGTCAGTAATCCGCAAATGACTTCATTGACATCATCTCAATGGATTTACACATTCGTAATTTCTATTCCTCACTTTGAAAAATATACAAGAATATTTAAGTGTTATCCAGTCTTTTCTGACAAAAACGGTGAACCTGTACCGCTCGTCAATTTGCTTACCCATTTCAGATGACATTACTCTGGAGAAATGTTTCTTTAAAATTTCAATTACATTCAGATACGCATTAAACCTTTCGGATTAAAATCATAAGAACCTCAGCATCACATGGTCGGAAGGGAGTAATTTTCAAACGTAACTCAAAAGTTCAACCATCAAAAACAAATAAAAACTTCGGAAACGTACGCATGCGTCTGGCGTTTGGAAGCAATGTTGATTTTCATTTGCCCTCGCCTCAGAATTACCATCTTGCTTCTCAGTAGACAAAACACTGTCGATAAACTCATGTCGATAAATTCACATTTAACCTACACTGCTGAAATCAACTGGAAAATGTTGACTCGAGCGCGATTTGAACTCGCACTCAACTTTCAGTTGACTTCAGCAGTGTAGATTAAATGTGAATTTATCGTTTCATATTACCCAGAGGATAATTCCGAAATAAACTCATGTCGTATACCATAGTTCAGGGGTACCAACTTCATATCTGTGCACGTCGGTAGGCCAAGTATTGTCGGTCCAGTCGTGTTGACAATATGAAATAAATACGAACCCGAGTGGCCATTGAGTGATAAGACAAGCTTGCATGCCCCATAATGTTCTATGGCATCACCACCAAAGGCCGTGATTCTTGTGGTCGATGGAGTTAGGCCACACGGTACACCATTGGAATTACAAGGTGACCGTGGATGTAACTGCTTGTAGATAGTCACGGGAATAACATTTCCTTCAGCTCCCGTGTCAATCTTACATAACAAAGACGTTCTGCTTTGACCGGAATCGACTTTCACATGCGCCATGGCTGGAGTGTTATTCTTTTCTATGTTGTCAAGAGACAATCACTTCGTTGGTCTTTTCTTCGAGGGTGTGCACGTTTTCGTCTACACGTCTCAATTTTCCTGGCTCTCGATTATTTTTACGCTTCTGTTGAGCTTTTGATTTACCTGAACGACACATTTTCTGCCAATGGTTTAATCTGCCACATTCCCGACATTTGGTTCCATGAGCTGAGCATGATGATTTCTGTGCCAGGTCATGTACGGTTCCACAATTTCCACACGCTTCTCTCCGCTTTGCTGGAAATCGTTTGCCACTATTTTAGCGTAGAGTGTTTATTACTGTCACGCCTCTGATATCTTGAAGCTGTGAAGTCGTCGCTTCCCCTGTTCTTGCTATGTGCACTCCTTTCTCAAGAGTGAGTGTTTCATTATACTCAAGAAGTCTTGACTGCACGCGCTGGCTGTTAGAACCAAAAATTAGGGCATCAACAATGTTCTCTTCAGCATTAGTGAACTTGCATTCATTAACTAAGATTCGAATTCGTTTGAGAAACACATCTACTGTCGCTCCCTTTTCTTGCTTTAGAGTCCGTAGCTTGTATCTTGCCAAGCGAAAATTGCACTTTGGAGATAAGTACCTCTTGAATCTTGCCCAATAAGTATCCAGTTCTTTTTCTTCAGCGGCTGAAAGAGACCAAGTTGAGACAAGTTCGATGCCTTCTTCGCCCGACCAAATCAACAAGTAGCGAACCTTTTCTTCTTCGCTTTTATCCTTCAGGGGACCAGAAAAATATAGTTCACAGCGTGCCTTGAACTTCTTGAAGGCTTGAGGAGCGTCTGACGAATGCCAATCCATCTTTGGAAAGGGTAAACTAGCTAACTCGGCCATGCTTTCTTCGACAAGTTACGTCCTGACGTGTGGGTGTTTCAAAACAATTTATACGATGAAGAACTTATACATCGACCTAGTGCGTGAATTCTAACTCTTACTTACGGTACGTAATCCCACACCTGATACCATGTTGTAGTTTCAAACTCTAGTTTTAAATTCGGCTGGCAAGAAGACAAGGCTTCGTATAGGACTTTGTATTGTACATTAAAAGAGGTGGCTTGGTCGCCTTTTATACATTTTTAGATGTTTATGCTAATAGGTCCATACCGGAATTATACAAAATATGACAGCCTATTAGCAACATTAACAGCAACAAACATATAAAGAGGTACCTGAGGTTGCATTCTGGGATTCCATCTGATGTAGTAGGACGTCCACAGTTCGAGCCTCCTTAAGCTCGCTACCGGAAAAAGTACCTATGAGATTATATTTGAGTAATAATTAGGTATAATTTCCATCAAATAAGTTACTAATGTTAGCAGTGGTGAGCAAGATTCAATGGTTATGGAATCAAAGTTTTGCAACATATTTTTCATAGCCAAGTCTGTTGGAAAAAAAATAATACGAAAGTCGAAGTGTTAGTACAGTCTTATGTAAAGGATAAAAGCCTCAACCCAATCCATTATTTGAGAGAATGGACTGCACCTCGCCCTGCGGGCTCGGTGTAGTCCATTCTCTCAAATAATGGATTGGGTTTCGGCTTTTATCCTTTACTTATTACATTCTTAGTATTATGGCGTATGCAAGATCGACTTTTTCCGTTAACGGTTCCCACGCATTTAGTTGTTTGAAGTCCCTTTCTATACTTACATGATTGTGTAAATAAGGAGCATACAAAGGATTTCTATAGCTATCCATCTACACAACGAAAATAATATTACAAGACAGTGTTAATCGAGCAAATTCACGACGATGGGTTGGGTTCGACCGCTGTTCTGTGTCTAATGACTTATAAACCGATCACCGCTACTTTTCTTTAAGAAACTGTAACTAAATTGAGCAATTGTGTCAGATTCTCAAGTGATAATAATGGGTAAACTGCAAAGCCCGCGTTCTCAGATGGGCACAAATTTAAAAATATACCAAGACAAAAAAAACCTCATCGAATAAAGCGATGTTATACAAGTTCGAAACCACTGAAATTTTGTTAAAGTTACGCGACCGTAAAAGTAATATTGCTTTTGTGTTCAGCAAGGAGATTCCTATTTTTCTTGTGCAAGGACAAAATTCACCAAATCTTTTTACAGAAAAGTTTTGAAGACAATTTTGGGTACAATTTTTAAAGCAGTCAAGTGGAAAAGTTCGAGGGTTTCCACCCTCAGTCCACTATGAAACTTGGCTATTTCTATCAAAATATCGTATTTCTAAGGCTATTTACTTTAAAACATCCCGAAAATGGAACGCTAAACTGCGTTCCTCTAGACTGAAATCACACGTTACGCCCACCCAAATAACTAAAGTAATTAAAAGGGTTGGGAAACTGTTTCTCTACAATTAAGTTCCGGCCCTTAAGTGTAAAGGAACTGACGTTTCGAGCGAAACCGAAAACAATACGAATTCGAAAGTGTGGATAAGCTGACAAAACTGATTTGGTAACTTGTTAACGAATTTGCAGGCCATGATTTCCGGTGAAAGGCAAAACTAAAGAAAAGTAAAAGCTTAGGTGCCGTATGAGGGTTCACAAGAGGATGAGAAATATAAGTTGATATCCATTTTTGTTTTAATAAAGCTTTTAGTTTTCATCATGAAAAATATCGTAATAGTAGCTTAGTTTAAAATAGCGAAACATCAATGTGTAAATTAATCCCTTTTTAAACATGAGGGGTAAAAAAACTTTCAAAGTTGGAAAAAGGCCGGTGAAAGTTGGTTCACCGTAAACTGAGGTAACAAACGTGTTCAAAAAGGGGTTAATTTACACTTTGATGTTTCACAATTTTAAACTGATTTTCTCTTATTATTTTTTTCACATCGAACTTGAGAAACTAAAATCTTTATTAAAACAGAACGGACATCCAAGCAGATTTTTGGACCGTTGTTTTCGAATTTTGTTAAACAAAATTTCTCTTCCCCTGTAAAACCTCTTCCGGCGCTTAAGGCCGGCGCTAAACGTCATATAACCGATGAATTTAATTGACGAATTTAATTGAAATAAGCTTCGTCTGTCTTGCGACGAAAATTCAACGCCGACTTAAACGTCGAATTTACGTCGAATAAAATTCACATTAGAGATGCAAGAGCCTGGAAACGATAGAACATGGCGCCAACTAATCGTGACCAAATGAACTTTCAAATAATTTATCAAAAGTTGCTAACACAACGAAAGGAGAAAGCAGTTGAGGTGGAGTTTTTGGCTCCCTATATCAAGAAGAGAGCTTCAACTATTCGCTCATGCTATTTGTTATTACTTCTGTTGATAAGAAGTGTGACCGATATTGATGACAGCCACGCTACATTGATTCCGATTACATACTGAAACAGCACAAGCAATACAAGTGTATTTTATTCGGGCTCAACAAGAACTACAACCTTCCTCCACCGTTGTTGACAAAGGGCTTGATTTTCGCGCTAAATGGTATTAGCCGTTCCAGGCATTCTTATTGGTGGAAGCGACATTGTCATAAATAATACATCAATTTTGTCTTAATTAAATTGATCTATTACACGTCGCTTAACTCCAACACGCATTTTCGTGGAACTATCCGTCTGTCCCTGACGGATAATGGGAGTGAGACGAATTTAATTGAGGCCGTTGAATTTAGTCGAGTTATACGTCGCATTTGCGTCGAATACAATTGAAAACATTAAACTCTTCGGTTATACGACATTTAGCGCCGGCCCAAAGCCTAGTTCAAACGTCGAACTTATCGTACGTTGAAGCTAATACTAGGTCTTGAGTACGTTCGTTAACAATAAACATGACTCGAAATATGACGTTAAAACCAAAGCTTTATATTCTTTAGTTATCGGCTAAAAGTCAATTTAGAGGCTAAAGAACTTGGTAGAAAAGTACTCACAAAGTGAAAAGAAGTAAATTACGCTTACAAGCCACATATAGTTTAACTTCGTGGATTTAATTTATTTTAGTTTATTGCTATTTATAGCAGAAAATGCAAATGAACTTGGTATGAACCACGTGCACCCAATAAGATTGTTATATTATGAATATCAAATGACTGAGCTACTCAGCCTCTACCGAGGGCCTGTTTACATGAGGTCGGATCGAAAACTTCATCCGATCGAAAAACTCGATTCGCTTGGGAAATCATGTTGATTTCCATTGTCTTCGAAAGTCAAGTCAATTCTGCATCTGAATCCAACTGATTTTTCGATCCGCTTCATGTAAACAATCAAGGGACATTTAACTAGACTGGATCGAAAACTAATTAATATTTCAAGTGGATTCAGATTTTGTCGGATTCAGATTTTTGATCCGCCCTCATGTAAACAGTCTCTAATGTACTCGTTCCATGTTCAAGTTTGTACCCTCCGATTGGCTTCGTTTGAATTGCGGAGCCACTGACATATAAATGACATCTTAGGAAATTTTTGCTGATCAAACTGTGGAATGCCAAGGACTCAGAAAAACTCTGAGTTCCAGACGGGACTCGAA
>JBAHVQ010173326.1:0-18080 GCA_036872915.1 Nanipora kamurai
TTGACGAACGTCCTCTAGTTGTTCTGATATTTACCAAGCTCCCACATGAGCAGGCTTACTGTTCAGTGTTTAAGTATAGGATAATAATGAGCAACCTTCACTCCAACATCTCAGTCCTTGTAGCTCAATGCTAGAGCATCTCACCGACGATCAAAAGGCTGCGGGTTCGATTCTGGTCAGGGAAAACTTTTCTGAGTTTACAAGCATGAGGAGCATACGCATCTAAGATCTACACGTACTAAGCTACCACATGGCGTATAATAGCATTGCGAACCCCCTTTGTTCA
This sequence comes from Nanipora kamurai, assembly GCA_036872915.1. Lineage (NCBI taxonomy): Eukaryota > Metazoa > Cnidaria > Anthozoa > Scleralcyonacea > Helioporidae > Nanipora > Nanipora kamurai. Next base: position 287 of record JBAHVQ010173326.1, read on the forward strand.
GAGTGAATTAAAATAACCAGAGTGATGTGTTTGGGAACTGGCAGTGAATTTGATTCTGATGACCAAGTTGGTAGTTTCAGGGCTTTGTTGGTATATTTTATTCGTACTAAAAAGATTAGTGCCGTGTCTTAACCCTTTCCTGTCCGAGGACTCTCCCCTTGAGGAGTAAAATCGTCTAGCGTTAGCCAGAGTAAAATACTAAAGTCGCCATAGGTCACTGAGGACCTACAGGGACAGGAAGGAGTTAGGGAGATAGGTTTTAAACCTTTGTTAAACCCTTTCCTGGCCGAGGAATCTCCCCTTGACGAGTAAAATCGTCTAGCGTCAGCCAGAGTAAAATACTAAAGTCTCCATGAATCACTGAGGACCTATTCGGCCATGGAGAAGTTAATGGAGAAATATGGATTTTTATTTCACGACATAATCACAACTATATCGGGCCTTTAAAAGATGTTGTCCTCTCCTGAAGAACTCGAACCACTACCTGCGTCAATTGCGGTGTGATATGAGTGCAAAACGCCAAACGGACCTATTCCAGGTCTTCCAATACGAATTTTCAGGCCAGAAAAATGAAAGATAAATGAAATTTGATGTTTTTTACTTACCTACAGATCTGCGTTAAGAAAGACGTAAAAGCATTTTGGACGGAACTATTTTCTACTTACCAAGCACCTAATTCAGTAAGTAATTTCAAAACTGCTAACAAGATTTTGCAAAGTGATGTTACTGAATTGGTATACAGGTATATTTCTGGTATATTTGTAGTTTTTTAAATAGACAGTTTACCCATTGTTTATTCTAAATTACAAAGAAACTGTCATAAGTAAATTTGAGAAAGTAGATTTTCACCTTCTAACTCCAGAAACGTCAGTTAGCCAGAGCACGAATGCTGCTTCGCAAGGGTTTCTGGGAACATTTGGTGTATTTGGGAAATTTAGGATGGCAACTTCAGCGCGAAAACACTACTCAGTGAAACCCGAGGGTTAGTTTATTCAGAAGATGACATAAAAGACGTAAGGCATCCTCAGGTCAGTGTGGAGGAATGAACGGTTACCCAGCTCGAAAGATGGCTGTTACGTATAGGCGCAAAAATAGTAACAGAAAACCGGAACTGAACGAGAGACCTAGGATCGTTTCGCGTATAAAGCCTTATCCTATCTTATGATAATACGGTAAGAAGCAATTAACATTCTCAGGCATTTTAAATGCTGGGAACAATCTACTTTGGTCAAAATACAACCTCAACATGGACTTTATTTAGAAGATTTGGAGTTTTCCTCACAAAATGTCCCAGAATGCTTACCACGTAAAGCCTGGATCCAGTCTTTCCGAAGTTTCTGGAGTGGTCAAATTACCAGGCTTCCAAAGGATCGAAACAGAGCTTCTTACACCCTAATCTCAGGACTCAGGTGTACAAAAGGCGGTTACTGGTAGCTCAATTTAGGCTTATCCAAAACTTTGCTGGTAAAATACTGCAAATGTAGGAAAGGATGTTCAGGAGCATTTCTGTTCAGACATCATTATGACAGAGAGACGTTTTATCCTTGAAAGTTTGAACTTAAATTATCAAACAGAACATAAAAAGTAAAAGAGCCGATTAATGTTTTAACCAAAGATTAAGGATAATCGCCTTTCAACAACCGGGCCCTGAGCTGAACCAACAGTGGGCACTTTGCGGCTGGGCAAATAACACTTAGTTTACCGCCACTGTTTTCCATGTTCTCCAGTTTTCCATTGTTCTGAGTTAATTTCGGCCAGCTGCAAAGGGCGTATCAATCGACCAATATCTTTATCTCGGTGTTTCAGTTATCAATCTGAAAAAAAATTGACTGAGGACATTAAATATTGAAAAGAAAATAATGCTAAACAATAACGCTAAAAAGAACTGTAAGAGACTGTTTATAAAAAAAAATAATTCAAAAAAATATTCTATTCAACTATTCGTAAACAGCACAGTTTGCAACAACTACAGTTATTTCCAGTAAAGTGCTCAGATTAATCCATTAAAGTCAAAAGTAAATGAAAAACATGCCAAAAAAATCTTGCCTAATTTCCTGTCAGTGACCAGTAAAAAGCGCAAAAAGTGCGTTCTGGCTACGTTTTTATCGTAGATTTCAAAATAGTTAATTTTGTGTTGAATTTCGAAGAAGATGAGTTGACGTCGTTCTCTGAGCACCAATATATGTGTATTTGACCATTACTTAACTGGAATACTTAATGCCTTCAATTAACCGTGATTATAGCATGTTCCGAATTTATGTAATTAATGCTCACCTTCGGTTACAGTGACAAGACTTGCTAAGTGAAAATTAGTGTGTCTCAATAAGTAGCACGCTCGTTCGAGGTTAAATAACTGAGTTATACTGCAAGGTGAAGATTTTTACCATGTACATATAGGTAGCAATATCTTTTATAAATGCATAGGTAAATGTTTAACCTGCCACAAATGGTTATGTAAGAGACAGTTGAATACATAAAAAATCCCACACGTAAGCACAAGAGTTGAACCTTGTCCAACTTTATCGCGTATGTCTACGTGTGCGAGCTTCTTAGACCTAAGTACATCACTTGAACTATGTTGACCTTTTTAAGTACGTGAACATGTAAGAACCTTGCATGAGTAAACATTTGACTTGAATCTAGTCCAACATTTTGCACTTTTTGGAACGAGACCTTCGCTGACAAACATGAGTGACCTACGCCAGGAGGTGTGGAAGGCGCGATTTGCCCACCTTTCGGTCGGTAAAACTGGGCGTAGGTTGGGGAAAACCCAATCGATCTAGCAAACTTATCCTTGATCTGAAAAACAAACTAAATTTCTCAATATAGAGGACTTGGCTGGATCGTAAAATAACCTAAGCTTCTGTTTGACCTAAAAAACAGGCTAGTTTTTCGATCTAATGAACTTGGTTGGACCGTAAAACGGGTCAACAGATGTGACACCCCACAACCCTCTACCCACCTAAATCGGTCACAATGCACCACCTTGCACGTCAACATACGTATTGGACCATTTTTGATTTCAACGAGGTAGCCTGAAATGTGATACTAGTGATCAGTCATAAATGACAAGCACTGATTGCCAAAAATAGATCACGTATAAATGTTTTTGTGCATTTTGTTTATCGTGTTAAAAAACGGATGTTTTATGTGTAGAATTAATTACACTCGGTCCAGTTTACTGTATATGTTGGTGCATAGCAAGCTGCTTACAACTGGTTCTGTGCGATCGCAATTGAACTATATTCAGTCAAAGCAAATTTTCCGGTACACGAATTATACTGTACATTTTAACCCTTTAGTTTTGTGCATATAAGCGCGATTTTACGAATGTAAGTTGGAAGCATAAACAGATTTCAATAGATTTTCAAAATAATTTTGAATAGGTTGAATAAAGTATAATTTCTTTTGAAAATTCTGCAAACGAAAGGATTAAGATCCAACTTGGATCAGTTGCTAAAAATACAACTTCACGGACCTCCAGCTGGGAATCAAACCCGCGCTCCTGTGATGCTTTTCCAACTGAGCAACGAAGGCCGTTGCCGAGAATGGAGTTACGAATTCTGTATTATATAGATGATAACGTTGTCGAGTGCAAATGCCAACCATTGCTTAATTATATTAAGATCCTTCCAGTGTTCTGGGTCGATTTTCGAAAAGGAAAGTGCATCGAATTTGATTTGTCCCAAAATTGGCTTCCTTTTTAAGGTTTTTTTGATGATTTTTAGATAAAATGCGATTTATGATATCCGCAGATAGATGCAGTATATATGTATATATATACATATATATTATATCGAATCAGTTGTTCTCTAGTTGTTGTGGATCCATTTTCCTAAAAAAAATAGGTAGAACCAGCTTGGCCTTGAAAATTGTCTCATTTTGAACCATTGTCGGGACTCAATCTGTGGAAATCTGTAGAAAGATTTTCTTTCATTGAAAGTAACTTATTTTCAAGCTGATATGGATTGATCATTGTTATAATCAAAGATAATGATAGGTTCTGCGTTAAAGCTGCATCTTATGAATTATGAATTAAATCTAATCCTTTTCAGTTTGTGGTGAAAAGACCGCTCTACCAAAATTTACATCATGATATTTTACTGGCAATTGACGGAGGCAGCTGTAAGAATCTTTTAAGAATCTGATTTTTACAAAGGCTTTGACTGATCTTTCTACGCCACTGTGGTGATTGATGAGAACAACCTTTTAATTATTCTAGAGCTTCCTGCAAAGAAAGAGAAGACGAAATAAAGAAAACTTCCAAATAAACTGAAATAAATTTATTTATTGAAATAAAATTATTATTTCGCTGTGTTAAATATCAAGAAATTTTTAACCAAATAATTATTTCGTCGAAATAAATATTAAATGAGTTACGAGTATTGAATAATATAGTGTAATCATCCATATTATGACTGCAAGTTCTGATGAAAAAATGTTTTAAATTCTTTTTAACTTTCACTTCTAAACCAACGGAAGACCTGCCACAGATTAATAAACGTGAGAAGAACTTGGGCACAAGATTGCGCCAGTAAGCTCGGTCGTAGAGATCATACGTGAACAGAACTAGAGAGGGCATGGGACCGAAAATTAGTAACAAATTAAACATCTGCGATTTTGAGTAAATTGGGGGCCAGTCGATTGTCTTCAGGGCCTTTAACAGCCAGTTAAACTTTCGCTCTGTGCTTTAAATGGTTGTTCGTGAGGTCACGTCAGTGAGTTTACCCATAATTCTCGTTCACGAATTTACTCAAAAATATCATTTTATTCGTAAAAAAAAGACAAATTCACTGTAATTAAGAACGGTTCCTATATTGAAAAGAAAATCCCACTTATTTCCTTACTTGTTTTGAATTCTTTTTTATATAAAAAAGAAAAAACAACGAAGAAAAGTGAAGTGGTTTGGCCCCCAATTTATCCAAGATAGCAGCCTTTGAACTTATAACCGGCGGTTGTGGGCTGGATACAACGCCCTCTCTCACATAGGAAACAGAGAGGAAGGTTACTAAGTTTACAGTGCGCATGTGAAAAATAAGTTTCCCAAATTTGAGAATTGCACATGTTTATTTCGTTGGAATTTCAAATTAGAAATGTAAAACGTTGTAGAATACTTCACGTTTTGTCTGCAAAATGCTACGACATTCGACTGCCGTAATTTCTGACTGTGACGTTTGGAGAGATTCAAGACCGGAAAAGACAACATTTTGCCGACTGCGAGATCGTAGCGACCATCCCTGCGAGTTTGAAAAGGTTTTAAAAAATGTATTTTATTGAACTTCTACGACGACTGATTTTTAACTCACCGTAAGTGAAGCATTTCTGGTCCAAAAGTTTTATAAATCTGTTTATATAATAAATAACCTGCAAATAATAACCTTTTCCTCAGGTTCACCCCAGGGGACACCTCAACTGCTAGGGTATTCTGATGTTTTAGTGCTATCCAATTACATATTCCTTCACAACCTAAGCCTGGACGGTAGGCGAACAGGTTACAAGTAAAGTTTGATAGTAAACTAAGGCAACACTGGCCAAAATCCTATTGTAAGAAGCAAACATGGGTGTCAGCAGACACCAAAATAAACTGGCTTGTTCATTTACCAACCAAGTGGTTTCTAACATTCTGCTGCAGTTGACATGTTAGTTCCAAAAAAGTAGAAACTGGAATATAGGTGCTTTTTAATAATACATTTATTTAGTAAATTAATTACTTTCAAACTAGAGAGTATAGAAGCTGCTGTAATTACAGTATGTTATGGAACAACTATGAACAATGATATTGACTGAGTGTTACGTTCACTCACAATTGACTTAATTTAAAGTAATCACTATGTAAATCTGTATATTTAGGAAGAAAATCCAAGGGAGCAAATGCCACCTTGTGCCACCCTACCAATGCCCATGGAAGCAAAACAAAGTTTGATTGAAAGTTAATTGAAAATCTGTCAATTAACCAATCAAATGAAGGGCAGGAAATTTGGGTTAAGTGTGCATTCTTTGGGGGGGGGGTACCTTATCTAAATATTAAAAAAATATATACAGTTGCCATGCAAGTATTGTATTCCAAGTTATGAAATCATTCTCCTTACCAAGAAAAACATTTAGCACTTTTATGAGGAATTTAACATTTTGTTAGGAGAATAAAACATGACTAAATGTATCAAGATATTGTAGACATACCTGTGATAGTCATGAATTGATCTGAACCAATGTGAATTTAAACAAAGATAGGCATTGTTTAAAATATATACCCCATTTTTACCCAAATTTGATATCCCTCATTATCATAAAAGCAACATGTCTACCCTTTCCCAAACAGAACATCTGCAATTCAGGTCTATTTCAAGGAAACTGAGGTGACAAATAATTACATTTGTGAGATGTAATGTTTAACATAATCGAGAAATGACTTCAAAATCAGTTATGACAATATTTACGATTAGCTGCACCTTGTCATCACTGACGAGAAAAGCACTTAATGCATCACTGCTATTGGTCTACATAAAATGACATAAGAAACGGAAGCACTGATCTAGGGAAAAGGCACAATACATTTAGAAATTTCTTGCCCAAACCAATCCGATGTACATGCATGAGGATGACTTACTTGAAATGATAGTTTCAGATCTGCAATACCCTTAAAGATGATATCTTGGACTAGGTTAGGTGATGACACATCAGTAAGGAGAGATGTGCTGTGGCTTGTCTCCTCTAAGTAGAGAAAGTTTTGAATGCAGCAGCTTAGATTTTCCACAAAATGACATGGTAATAACTTGTAATGACATGGGCATGAGATAGTGCTCAAACTGACACAAAAAGATCTACTGTAGAAAAGACCAATTGTAATATCCTTGTATCAAGAGAACCTGGCACAAATACATACCATGCTGACATACTCAGTTGGTAATTTAATCTTACTCTCAGATATTTTGTACAGACTGGCTGTACTGTTAAAATAATCCCATTATGTCACTGAAGACAATGACAGAATAAAAAAATACTGATGTGAAAGACCAGTCAGGCATTGAATGCACTGTTAAGTTTTAGATTATATATAATTTACTTTAGTACTTTCAGCTCAATCCAACAGTTTATTATTGATTTTGTGATTGACTTTAATTTACCTGTGGTGGTACATACTGTAGTCAATACAGTGAGCTAAAACCATGCAAAATAATGTTTCAAGTCCAACTTTTTGCACTTTTTGGAATGAGACCTTCGCTGACAAACATTTTGTTTCATTTGGCAAGCAAATCGTAGCTTTGCCATTTGATAAGGCAATCATGGTGTGCTTCAAATACAATTCCAATAATAATAATAATAATAATAATAATAATAATAATAATAATAATAATAATGATAATGATACTAACAATCATAATAATGAAAATGATGATGATAATAATGATAATAATAATATACTGATGATGATAATGATAATAATAATGGTAATAATAATGATTATAATAATAATAAAGTTATTTATTTATTCACAATAAGCATATATATATATATATAACTGCACCTAAAGCTGATGGAGTCGTGAGATCTCTAGATGTTGATGTTTACTGAGTGGGGAAAACCGGAGAAAAACCCTCGAGGCACGCGAGAAAACCCTCGAAGCACGGGAGAAAACCCTCGCGGCATGGGGGAGAACCAACAACTTGACTCACGTGAGTCTAAGGTGGTCGTCAATCCGAGTGCTCAAGCAAATGGACGGCGCTTTACTGCAGTGATGAGAAGCAGCGCGATGGAAGCACGTGCTACCCGTGCCTCTTGTTACAGACTCATACAGTGATATAAAAGAAATTTTTGGACAGTACCCAATGTTAAGGTAGATTACTAGAATTATATGGGTGTATTCTATGCAAAGGATACGCCGAAAGCATGCCAAGACAAACTTGAGTACACCGAGAACCTTATAAGTCAAAATAGCTTAAAGAATAACGCCACGGACCTTGCAGAATCGACCTACGCTGTGTGAAAGTACTGATCGATCGACACTCCATTGAAGACTAAATACGATCGCCCCAATACACTGAGAAAGCGCATCGTACGCCGCTACGCCAAGAAGCAATTAAACTGCACGCCGGTGATCTCCGCCGGGATTTGCTCCATGAAATGCACCGGCCCAAAAGAAACGAACTAAAGCACTCAAAATAGATTTAGACATAGGCAGCAATGTGATTTCTTCAATGTGTTGTGCAGAGGAATACATAAGTGCAATAAAAGAAACCCGAAAGATACCGTTTGATCGAAAAGTACCGGTAATAGATTTCTTTGGACGTTATTATAGCTTGATTAAGTACTTCAATCAAAGCACCAGTGACGTAAGGTTAAAGAAAGGTTAGGATTTGGTCGAGAATTAAAGGTCCCTGAAAGTGATCGAAGGGCCTCGACCAATAGATAGTCAAAGAACACATACGTATGGAGTTCATGTATGTACGTGAGGGTACGAGAATGTAAGAAGTTTTGAGATTTAGAAGGATATGTCATGCTGACTGTCATGACTGGAGTTTTTCTTGTTGTATGATCGGCTTCAATTTTATCATTGATCACGAAGCCTTGAAGTCGTGTGAAATTGATATAGTTAAGACATGAAAATGATTCTGTAAAAACAGCAATATTGAATTGCTGAAAACAGCTTGAATTTAATATTGAGAAAAGTGATACACTTACAGACATAACTAAAATGCCAGTGGTATCGTAGTTTCTTTTATGATTGTTCGACTTGACAAGAAAAACACGAGAAATTACAACAGAAACTACGTCGCCATTCAAGCGACTAAATCATGAAAAAATATAAAATAAGTGTAGTACTTTACAGTACGTTGAGGAGAAAATCGAAGGTAATGTGCCTTAATTGTGATAATCACGAAAACATGGCAATGTCTCATCACAGTCGTTACCATAGTAAGAAACAAGAAAATTGCATAATTTAACAAATATCTCGTGTTTATGACACTTTTTCTACAGTTACATACACTCTTTTGTGAGGTTACAGCTATTTTAAAGATAGAAACATAGAAACTGAAGGAGCCATCTTAACTGGTACATTAGGGACCTTAAGCAAACGAGAACGACGACGGTGACAGTTTGACTGTAAATATTTTAAAATCAGATAAAAACCATGGATAACTGATGTCGTTTTGGTATGTTTATGTGCGTATTTCGACGTCCAAAGAGCTTGAACAGCTCTAAAAAGAATTTGTTCATCAAGAGGATGTTTAAATCGCCGAACAGCTTATGCCGTTCCATAACTTGACGTCGTGAAAAATGCGTGAAAATGGTCAGAAAGACGTTTCATGTAGAACGAGAACGGTGCTGGGGTTACTCTTGGAATTGCAAATTATTTATTGTCTTTGTATTCATGAAAATTCTGTTGTATGAAGGACGTTCTCTTTAACCTTTCCGTCGTGTTTCCTTAAGGTCCCTATTAGTTTGTTCGGGACGGTAAAGGTAAAACGTTAAAGCAAAGTAATGTGTGGCCAACAACCCCGCGAAAACCTCGTCTGAAAAAAACTGTTCCTGTGCTCGTGGCAATTGAAAACTTATGGCATGCTCTTCTCAATCTTCTAAATCCAATTAAAATGGTTTTAGAGACATTTCGAGTACGAACAATGGAGCGAAAGCCTTCTTCATAGTCTGATGCATTACAACTGCTCAGAAGCCATTTTGTTTTCATGTAACCCGTTATAAATTTGGTCAGTCATTTCAGCTCTGTGGGTAGCCGATGTAGTTCATAAACATAAACCTTTTGATGCATTATTTGGATAAGTAATATACATGAGTATTTGCGTCCGAACTCTAGGGGATTTACTACGGCTCGCCTTGAAATTCCCATACAGTTCAGTCGCTGATTCTGTACGTATTTCTTGAAGAAGCATTTTCGTACTTTGAATTCATTAATAAAAATGTTATAAAAGGTGGAACTTTCTTCACACCATCTGTTAACGCAAGGTACCGAGCATACTTTTAGCCTAAATATTTTAGAGGTTTAAAAATATTGGTGGGGAGATTTTGCTTCCTTTTCAGAAATATTTCTATCACTTCCCTTGCTTGTAGTTGTATAAAGTTCTTTTCAGAACATAGCAGCATCATTTTATGTTATGTGTGAAAAGCCAAAAAGGTCAGGGAGCTGTCGAAGTATAACTGTAAAACTGTCGTTTCAAGGGAAGGCCCTTTGTCGGATAGAAACGTCCACTTCTATATCATTTTATTTAACTTTTTTCTAGATTATGAACACCAAGAATACTGGCTATCGATCTTAGTTGAAACACCTACAGTCACTAGTCTGTCAAAGATCAGTGTCACGCTGAGAGATTCAATATAAACACCAAGGTATTTTTAAAAAATTGTTTGTCATAAAGTAAAATCATGGCCTATAGGGATCTTATGGATTAAATGTTCTCTCGAGGCTCTGAATGAGTTTTTAAAGGTCCTTTGGTTTACAGCCCCTGAAACTTCCATAACAAGGCGGCGGAAGTGGGGGGCCCCGTTAGGGGCTTTCCCCCAATAATTTATGTGTTTATACAACGTTCTTCTGGCCACTATCTAGCCGCCTTCTAATCGTGGCTTATCTGTGTCAAACACGGTTAATGGTTTAATCGCCGTCCAAGATTAATTAGAAACGTTTTCTGATGCATTTGAACTTGACCAACGTTCAGACATCCTCTCACAAGACGGTCAATACTTATTCGGTATTACATTAATGTCAAATATTTATGAAAACGTATTCCGAACTGGTTTATTGATGTTACCCCCGAGGAAGTACAGTATATGCCTTCGCCCACCCAACTAGCACAAATTGCGACTTTCGCTCTCCATTCCATTCTACATAATTCGATGGCTAGAGCATCTTACTGATCAAGTCTCGAGCAAACTTGGAGTTGAAACGAACGTTGAGCTTTTGCGGTTGACGATCTTTTGTATCCTACTGGTGAGAACTCCGAGTTCGCTGATGCAAAAAATTAATGCACAAGTTCATAAAGTCATCCCGCAATGTTGCATAATTCAAAGGAAGAGTTTTGCTTTCAAAGTTTTCCTATACTCCCTTCCTTTTAATCATTTCCGAGATCAAGAGCAAGATCTTAGCAAATAAAAGTACATGCAAAGGCAAAGTAAGCCAATATCATTTATTGTTGAACTACATTCCTATACCAGCATGGAAGGATATCTTAATTGACTTTTTCCAAGACCCTTATTGAGTGTCAGTAGACATTTCGTTTTATCCATCCTAATTTTATAAATTGCTCTAAACGCTATGGATAATTGCAATTATACTTAGATGAAATTTCAGACCATTTTAGATTTTAGAGCGATATCGCTTTTTTCGATACAATAATATAAAAGTAGAATGTTGATGTGGCAGTGTTAAACGTTGCCATAAAGCTTAGAGGATGAAAAATTAATTGTTATATTGTACGTAGACAGTACTAACTGTTCGAGCGAAGGCCTGTAGAATTATTAATAAAATCACATATTTTGATTCTCAATAAACGAGTAACATTTGAATTGTTACGAACACAAGGTGCAGTTATTAGTACGTAATCTCAACCATTATCGATAGTCAAAAGTTAAGACTATTGAAGTGCGTAGAAATATTTTAGTCTCGATATTAACGTTTTTAAACCGCCTCGTATCCACCACGCTTTCGCCATTCGCCTGCCTTCGCTGGCTGGACAACAGGAATAACCACGCACGAAGCTTGACTGAATACAAATACAAAACAAAACAACAAAGTGAACTTAATCATTGAACTATGGCTAGAAGTTAAGAGAGGTGTAGTTTGTAAGTGTTGTTCATCTTCAGTACTAAGGCTTGAAAACTGGAGGTGGAACTTCTGGTTGTTGTGGTGGCGGCGATAGTCCTTGCTTGATGTAAGGAGGAGGACTCTGATAAGGTACCGGAGCATATTGAACTGGTGAATTTTGCACAGCAACGATTGTTTGGCCAGGCTGGGTGAGGACAACACCTCGCTGAAATGGTCTACGTGATGCCTTGGCGGCCGCGCAACAACAACACCATACGAGAATACAGACTGCAAGAACGACAACGAGAAGAACACCAAGGACAATAACGACGATGATCCATATGGCTAAACAATGTTTCGAACATTGACCGGAATTACAGCATTCACCTGGCGCACCACAGTCGCTGTTCTCGTCACAATATCTACCAATGCAGCTAGATCGGCAGACGTTGTCTTCAAATAAACGTCTTACTTTGCAGCAGTATTTGTCACTTTTACAATTGACGTTGGAATAACACTCGTCGAAAGCTTCTACTTTAATTCTATATTCGCTCAACAAGACAGTTAAGAAGAGAACAACGAAAAGGACTATACTAAATTTAAACATTATGCAATGTCTTTGTATTACACGGAAGAACGACAACGTAAAGGAGTATTCAGTCAGCCTGGATGCAGGATTCGCCCGAAGAAGCCTGTGTGGCAGGGTGAGAGTGAGAGACAAATGACGCTCGCAGAATGGGAAAGAATTAGAAGGTTTACAGAAATCTCATATTAAATACAATTTTTAGCTCCTAAATCTCGTGTATCTTCTCATGGACAGTAGACTTGTCAATGTCAAGAAAGCCTTTTCCGTCAATCAAAAAAGTGGTGAAAAAATGTTAACTACAAGCCCAAAGCCGTTACGAAGCAATGACAATTACCAATTACAATTAAGAAATTGCCTAGAATGGAGGAACCAGAGACTCTCGGTCGCGACTGGGTTCGGAATAACCTAACAACGTTTTCAAACGATGTAATCATCAAATTATGTAGGTAAATCTGAGTACTTATGAAAGAGAAAATATACAAAATCATTGTCTTGATGTCAATATGTATTAAAATCATTTAAGTCTGTTGAATATTACGGGATTTATATTTTCAAAAAATTGAGTAAGTAGTTTTTCAAGGCGGGAAGGATTGAAGATTCCTTCAGTAGACAGTGGTGAAATAAGTAGGAATGGTGAAGGTTTTTGAGATATTTTGCTGTTCAAACTGTAGAATGCCGAGGCAAATACATAAATTAATTCCCTGGCGGTGCCTTCAGACGTTCAATATTTTACCCCTGGCTAACGCCAGACGATTTTTGCTGGTTAAGAGAAGAGGTGCCTCACAGAAAGGATTATAATAAAAGAATGTTTCAACCAATTTGAAGGAACACAAGACCCCTTGCTTGCGAATCTGCAGTATTCCATAAGTCTTGGGAGTTTGATCGAGGAATAAAATGGCGGGAGTTGCCATTTCTCTCTGGTTCCAAGTATTACGGTACTCTACGAAGCCAGTGTTTCGATGTATATTTGTGATAGAGATGGCGCCGTTTATGTTTCTATCACAGAAACGAGATACCATCTTAATTGCTAATATAGGGAACTTAAGCAAGCGAGAACTGTAACGGTGACAGTTTGACTGTAGATATTTTAAAATTAGATAAAAACCATGGATAACTGATGTCGTTTTGGTATGTTTATGTATGTATTTCGACCTCCGAAGAGCTTCAACAGCTCTGAAAAGAATCTGTTGACTGAGAGGATGTTCAAATCGCCGAACAGCTTATGCCGTTCCATAACTTGACATCGTGAAAAATGCATGAAAATGCTCAGAAAGACGTTTCATGTAGAACGAGAACGGTGCTGGGGTTACTCTTGGAACTGCAAATTATTCATTGTCTTTGTCTTCATGAAAATTCTGTTGTATGAAGGACGTTCTCTTTAACCTTTCCGTTGTGTTTCCTTAAGATGCCTATTAGTTTGTTCGGGACGGTAAAGGTAAAACGTTAAAGCAAAGTAATGTGTGGCCAACAACCCCGCGAAAACCTCGTCTGAAGAAAACTGTTCGTGTGCTCGTGGCAATTTAAAACGTCTGGCATGCTACTCTCAATCTTCTAAATCCAATTAAAATGGTTTCAGAGACATTTCGAGTACGAACGATGGAGCGAAAGCCTTCTTCATAGTCTGATGCATTACAATTGCTCAGAAGCCATTTTGTTTTCATGTAACCAGTGATAAATTTGGTCAGTCATTTTAGCTCTGTGGGTAGCCGATGTAGTTCATAAACATAAACCTTTTGATGCATTATTTGGATAAGTAATATACATGAGTATTTGCGTCCGAACTCTAGGGGATTTACTACGGCTCGCCTTGAAATTCCCATACAGTTCAGTCGCTGATTCTGTACGTATTTCTTGAAGAAGCATTTTCGTACTTTGAATTCATTAATAAAAATGTTATTAAAGGTGGAGCTTCCTTTACATCATCTTTTAACGTAACACAAGATAGCGAGCATACTTTTAGCCTAAACATTTTAGAGGTTTAAAGATATTGGTGGGGAGGCTTCGCTTCCTTGTCAGAAATATTTCTCTTACTTCCCTTGTTTGTAGTTGCATAAAGTTCTTTTCAAAACATGGCAGCATCATTTTATGTTGTGTGTGTAAAGGCAAAAGGATCCGGGAGATGCCGAAATTTTTTACTGTAAAACTGTCGTTTCAAGGGAAGGCCCTTCGTCCGATAGAAACACCCACTTCTATATCATTTTATTGAACTTTTTTCTAGATTATGAACACGAAGAATACTCGATGTTGATCTAGGTTGAAGCACCTACTGTCGCCAGTCTGTCAAAGATGAGTCTCACACTGAGAGATTCGATATAAACGAACAGGTATTTTTAAAAAACTGTTTGCCATAAAGTAAATCATGACCTATGGAGATCGTATCGATTAAATGTTCTCTCGAGGCTATGAAAGAGTTTTTAAAGATCCCTCGGTTTACAGCCCTTGTAACAAACAACACGCAGGACGGCGGAAGCGGGGAACCAGGACGCGGCAGCCCCCAATAAATAAATTGTTTCAATTGATTTGTCCTGACAAGAATCATGAGTTTTTTTGTGTGTTTATATAGCGTTCTTCGGCCACGATGTTTCTAACCTTTATCACGCTATAAAATCTTGCCCCAAAATGCAGGAACTAAATATCATTTCTAAGACTAAAAATTTCCCCCTAAAAATTTCTTCCTCAGTGCTTGCTTAGTGCAGCGCCAATTTCCCCCCCTAATACTATGTAGGTTACACTGCCATGATACACTTTGCCTCGGATTTAATTCCGAGAAAATTTGACAACTACTATACCTTGTTGCATATGAATAAAAGTTGTGCATTAATATTATGATGGTGCAAGCTTAAGCCTTGTTTACGCACGAACATAAATATCAGCATGAGGAAAGAACGAAAAACAAAACAAGGGAATGAAGTCAAGCCTGCGACGTACGATTCGTCATAAGCATACAGCAAGCCGTAAGCCATTAGCCGAGCAAAAGACAAAACAATGGAAACTTCTTGTTCTCTTGCGTTGCAAGTCTCATTGGAGAAATTATACTTTGATTTCCTGCTCTTCTTGTCCATTCATGCTTAAGTCGCTGCTGTGAACCAGGCTTTAGTGTATTGACAGACCGTATGCGAAGGGGTATTGCAACGCAACCCTTACATAATGTTTCTGACCTCGGACTTTGACACATTCGTAACCTTCGCTGTTTGCGTGAGCCTTTTGTAACTCAACTTGTAACCTCGATCATAACAAGGCTACAGGCTCAATCCGCATCGGAGGCTCAGTAACGTTTGTGAAAATTTTAAGCTCTACGAACATTTGGATATGATCTCTGTTAACTCCAAGCAGGTGCCAAATGCCTTTATTAATACTCGACACAGTCAAGAGGTCAATTCAAGATAACTGACATATTGAGGTCACTACTTAAGCATTACGTACGTCCACCAATCAAACTAGAACAGTTTTGGAGTCTTTGCTCACGACCAGGCTTGGTGGTAAATTTGGTTCCATGAGGAGCTGAGAAGGATTTCCAGACCATTTCATCTTGAAAAAAGGATCCGATATCAAATGTCATAAATCCAACTGGTACTATAGGCTTTACACCTGTATAGATGATTCGGTAGTATTGTTACAACAACAACGACCACACTAGTAGAATATAGTTATGTCCGTCTGTCTTACCCGCGCACATTTGTAAACTGCGCTGTCCATCCTATGGTAAGACCTTCTCGCCGATCATCAAAAGACTAACGGTTTTATCCCCGGCCAGGACTAAGAAACGTTTTCTGATGCATTTGGACTTGACTAACGTTCAGACATCCTCTCACATGACGGTCACTACTTATTCGATATTACATTAATTCCAAATATTTATGAAAACAATTCAGAATCCTTTTATTGATGTTATCACTGAGGAAGTACAGTATATGCCGTCACCCGCCTGACTGGCACAGATTGTGACTTTCGCTCTCCATTCCATTCTGGATAACTCGATGGTTAGAGCATTTTACTGATCAAGTCACGAGCAAACGTGGAGTCGAAAGTGAGCACTTGCGGTTGACGATCTTTTGCATCTTATGGGTGAGAACTCCGAGTTCGCTGATGCAAAAAATTAATGCACAAATTCATAAATATTGGTTGCTGAACATAATGTCGTCTCGCAATGTTGCATAATTCAAAGGAAAAGTTTTACTTTCAGAGTTTTTCCATACTCCCTTCCTTTAATTCATTTCCGAGATCAAGAGCAAGATCTTAACAAGTAAAAGTAAAGGCAAAAGCAAAGTAAGCAAACATCATTTATTGTTCAACGACATTCCAATGCCAGCGCGAAAGAATGTCTTAATTGACTTTTGCCCAGACACTGATTGAGTGTCAGTAGACATTTCGTTTTATCCATTCTAATTTTATAAATTGCTGTAAACGCTATGAATGATTGGAATTATACTTAGATGAAATTTCAGTCCATTTTAGATTTTAGATTGATATTGCTATTTGGACACAATAATGTAAAAGTAGAATGTTCATTAGGCAGTGTTGAACTTTGCCAAAAGACTAAAAGGGTGAAAATCTAATTGTCAATTTCTACATAGAAAGTACCTACTGTTTGAGCGAAGCCCTGTAGAAGAATTATCAGTGAAATCACATATTTTGATTCTCAATAAACGAGTAATGTTTGAATTGTTACGAACACAAGGTGCAGTCATTAGTACGTAATCTTAACCATTGTCGACAGTTAAAAGTTGAGACAATTGAAGTTCGTAGAAATATTTCAGTCTCAATATTAACGTTTTTAAACCACCTCATATCCACCACGCTTTCGACATTCGCCTGCCTTTGCTGGCTGGACAACAAGAATAACCACGCACGAAGCTTAATTGAATACAAATACAAAACAAAACAACAAAGTGAACTTAATCATTGAACTATGGCTAGAAGATAGGAGATATATAGTCTGTAAGTGTTGTTCATATTCAGTACTAAGGCTTGTAAACTGGAGGTGGAACTTCTGGTTGTTGTGGTGGCGGCGATAGTCCTTGCTTCGTGTAAGGAGGAGGACTCTGATAAGGTACCGGAGCACTTTGAAGTGGTGAATTTTGCACAGCGACGGTTGTTTGGCCATGCTGGGTGAAGACAACACCTCGCTGACATTGTCTACGTGATGCCGCGGCGGCCGCGTAACGACAACACCATACGAGAATACAGACTACAAGAACGACAACGACAAGAACACCAATGACAATAACGACGATGATCCATGTGGCTAAACATTTTTTCGAACATTGACCGGAATTACAGCATTCACCTGGCGCACCACATTTGCTGTTCGCGTCACAAAATCTACCAACGCAGCTAGATCGGCAGACGTTGTAGCCTTCAGATCCACTGACTATTATACAACAGTATTTGCCACTCTTACAGTTTATGTTGGATTGACACTCATTTACTCCAATTCTATCTTCGCTCCACAAGAC
>JBAHVQ010173337.1:0-188702 GCA_036872915.1 Nanipora kamurai
ATCACCAACTATGCCGCACAGGTGTACGATAAGACCCAAGCGCACCTGGTGGCAGTGGAGGCGCTAACCAGCACCCAAGCGGTGCAGAACTACGACCACACAGCAGGCTACCCCGCACAGCTGGATTTGAGCGGGGAGTTGGCGCAATACTAGATCAGGCGTATAAGCTTGAGATAGTCTCTTGCTTTGAAGTAGCGGTTATAGGTAGCGGTCTCTATATCTAGGATAACTGTTCACCGCCGTCTACAAACAAGCATTGGCCGGTCACAAAACTGCTGTTGAGTAAATACTCAAAAGCTTGCAGAATATCTGCTGTGCCGCCATGGCGACGCAGCGGGATTCCTTCACTTTTTTTCTGGAGGTAGTCTATATCCTTACCCGGAGGGGGCAGAATTAGTCCGGGGCACACGCCATTCACCCTTATACTCGGAGCCAGAGCTTTGGCGAGCATGGTTGTGAGGGTCGCTAAACAGGTTTTGGATAGGGAGTAGGCAAAATGGTCGGTATTTACCCGAGAAATACGGGTGTCGAGTAAATTGATAATCTGACCTCCGCTGCTTTGGCTGCTCTGTTCATTGCAGATATGCCGGGCAAAGTGGCGCGATAAAAAGAACGGCGCTTTGCAGTGTATCGCAAAGTTCTGCTCCCAATCTGCCTCATCTACCGCAAAAATACCGATGTCTTCAAAGATTGAGGCATTATTCACCAAAACACTGAGGTCTGGAAAGCACTCTAGGGCGTGGCTGATCAGCCCTTCTACTTGGTCGTGCTTGAGGAGGTTGGCTTTATGCACAGCAGTGCGTACCTTGTGTTGTGTGGCAAGGTCCTGCGCGAGTGTGCGGGCGGCATGCTCTGATGAATTGCAGTGTATCAATATATCGTAGCCTTTTGCAGCAAAAAAATGGGCAATTGCCGAGCCAAGCCGCTGTGAGCCACCGGTGATAAGTACTCCACTCATAACAAGAAAGGTTTAGAGTTTTGCCTTAGGCTGATGAAGTTTGTGCTATGTGCGCTACACCACAAAAAAAACCTTTCCAGCATACTAATGCCAGAAAGGTTTCATCTTGAGGATAATAGACAGAGGTATTACCGTTTATGCCTCAACCTTGTCTTCTTGGTTTGCCGGAGAAAAGAGATCAGGCATAGAGTGAACATCAACAAAAATTTCGTTGAGGTCTTCTTTTACCGTCGATCGTCTTCTGCTAAATCCAGCAAAAGCAGCGTCAGAAAAGCCAGTGGATATGCCATTGAGGAACTCATTAAGCACATTGGATATGCCATTGAGGGTAATCAATTTTCGTCGCACTGTACTTAATTTGACAGTCAGTAGTACCCCCGGCATAACCTGGAACGGGTTTATCTGTCCAGCAAACTCGTTGAACATGCCCTCCAACATAGATAATCGCTTATCAAGGATGCCCCGCTCATCTGTATATCTTGTCTTGTAGATCACAGCAATAAGGCGGCGAATATCAAGGATTTTCTTCTTGAGGTAGTTATTGAGCCAGCCATAGGTATTGTTGTCCTTTTCAACATCGGTATCCTCTGGGTTAATGAAGAGGAGTTCATTCCAAAGCTTGCCGCTGTGTTCTTCTACTGCGCCTTCTTCTTCTGCGGTGAGCTCAATTCCTTCATGCTCCCCGTCCTCATCTCCATCGATATCGTCGCTGTCACTGCTTGACTGCTCTGCCCCGGTAGCACTTGCAGCTTTCTCCTCGTATTCCTTGATAATATCCTCAAAGTCAATATAGTCGGAGTTTTCTTTGTATTGAGCATACATTTTGTCTACCACACTCCCCAGCTCTTCGATCTTTCTTGCTAGCTCGGTGTGCTGCTGCTGATAGTGTTTGCGTAGTGCATTTATTTGTTCTTGATCGTAGTATACCAGTTCTATGTGGTAATTTTCATCAGGAAGTAAGGATTTATCCTTTTCGGTGTACTCGCTAATGGTGCACTTTCTGGCGTTTTTGAGGTTATCTATGTGTTGATACCCCATTCTGGAGGTGTCTAAAATGGAAGTCAGGGTGTTGACGCAGGTATTGTAGCCTCTATTTTTCACATTGATGTCGTCAATAATGCGCTTGACGTTAAAGTTTAGTAGCGACATATCTCGCTCTGAGGCTGGCACATAATTGGGCATGCCTTCCACAGAATCGAAAATGTGCTTTGCGATAATGCCGTACCTGGCATCATCTTCATCTTTACCATCACTAAAGTGCTTTTCAACCGATTTGATCCTCTCAAACATGCGCTCAGAATCGTCGAGTTCCTCCTTGCCTTCATCAATCAAAGCAAGGTCAAACTTCTCAAGCTCGTTTTCGATCAGCTCATGGGCATGATCGGCAATCATGCTGGCCATTAGCTTGGTAATTGACGCATCGGCGTGCTCTATGGGGCTGATGAGCTCAGAGGCTAGCACGTTTATGGATACTATGGAATCAATTACAGTCGATGGTTTATTTGTGTTGTTGCGGAAGGCGCATTTTACAATCGCATAAGCGTTCTCACCGCGTACCAAGGCACCAACATCTGTTTTTCTGCGCAACAGAGAGTTGGTTTCGTGCTCTAGATCGTACACGCCACGTTGTATCGCACCGTGCAGGTGTCCGCAGATGTTGACTATGGATTGCTCTATCTCACCGGTGTTGAACTTCTCTACTCCTCCAACGGCATCAAGAATTTTCGATATTTCTCGTGGCGAGTAGAGGCTAAGGCTATTGCTCTCTTCTTTATCTATAAGCTCTCGGTATTTTTTTGCTAACTCGTCCTCGCAAGTGGTGATGTAACGGTTCAACATATTTTGCATATTCTGGTTGTAATAGTTATGCAATTTTTCCTTAATGTTGCCGTGCACCTCGAGCTTTTCAAGGACTTCTGGAGGCATCTTGGAGGAAATATGGTTGAGCATCTTGTCAACTTCTTCGTCTACAACGAGTGCGTCCTCTAAATACTCATCTCTATCTCCCCTGTTCAGACTATTCCGACTCCCAACCGCACTCGGTTTTTCGGGGTGAATAACATTGGGACCTCTCATCAAAGCTGTCATAACAAACCTTTCACAATTATTATTTAAGTTAACATGCCGTATATTTCCGACACTACCAAGACCACTACCAAGACATAGAGCAATAACGACCTAGATATCCACTCAAAATGCTTTCCCATAATTATGCAACATACTGCTCAATTGTACAACACTCAAATCGCAATTTTGAAAAAAATTCGGTGTTGTTCTCCCTTCAAAGCCCTAGAAATTAGAATTTTAGGAAAGCGATCTTGCTGAAAGACGTACTGCAAAGTGGGTAAAATACTGTTCCTGAGATGATAAACTCAAGAAATGAGGTGTGTCAAGGGGTGCATTAAAGTTTTTGATTTTGGAGAAATTGAGCACGCCGCCAGCTTTACAAAGTGTGTAGATTGTATAATCATGGCATTGTGGTTATTGAAAAACGCTGTTCGTGAGATGTAAATTTTCTTAGGGTCGACTGTGGAAAACGTGCAAAGCCAGAGTATGCAGGGCAAAATTGATGCCTTGCTGTCTCGCTATCCGCAAAAAATGAATGCAATGCTGCCCTTGTTGCATTTATTCCAGCAAGAGCAGGGCTATCTTGATGAGCTTATAACCCAGCGAGTCGCCGATATATGTGAGACCTCCCTGAATCATGTTCGTGGAGTTATTACTTTTTACAGTATGTATGCCCGAGAAGAGCGGGGAGCAACGCATATAGCGGTGTGCACTAACCTATCATGCTGCATTGGTGGTAGCGACGGCATTTTGGAGCATTTAGAGGGGCAGCTCGGGGTCTCAGCCGGTGAGTCAACCGAAGATGCTAGATTTTTCTTGGAAGAAGTCGAATGTTTGGGGGCTTGTGGTTATGCTCCGGTGGTGGCCGTAGATTGGCGATATATTGAAAATGCCACCCCGGATCTGGTGGATGCGGCGCTGCACAAGGCTGTAAGCCAAAAAAAATAACAGAAGACAGAAAAACAATCGGAGAGAGAAATGATACAAGAGACAAGGGCTATTCTCAAAAATCTGGATATTGACGGCTACCGTGGTTCTCTGTCTGAGTATAGGGCTCAGACTGGTTATCTTGCCTTTGAGCGGGCGTTGCGGGATATGTCGCCTGAGGAAGTAGTGCAGACGGTTAAAGACTCGGGCTTGCGCGGGCGTGGCGGGGCTGGTTTCCCCACCGGGCTGAAGTGGAGCTTTATGCCCAAGGATACCGGCAAGCCGTCATACCTGGTGTGCAATGCCGATGAGGGTGAGCCTGGCACCTTTAAGGATCGGCACATAATGCTCTACGAGCCGCATGTGTTCTTGGAAGGTATGCTCATTGGTTGTTACGGTGTGGGTTGTAATCATGGCTACATATACGTGCGTGGTGAGTTTGTTGAGCCCATCGAGCGCCTGCAAGCGGCTATAGATCAGTTGTACGAAACTGGTTATTTGGGCGAGAATATACTAGGCAGCGGTTATTCGCTTGACTTGACTATTCACCCTGGCGCCGGTGCTTATATTTGTGGTGAGGAGACCGCTTTATTGAACTCCTTGGAGGGTCGGCGCGGTGAGCCGCGAGTCAAGCCGCCTTTTCCGGCGGTTTCTGGCTTTAACAGCTGCCCAACGAGCGTGAATAATGTGGAGACGCTGGCCAACCTCCCCTTTATTTTTCACGAAGGCGTAGAGGCTTTTAAGGCCAATGGCACCGAAAATAACACGGGCACCCGGCTGATCTGCCTCAGCGGAAATATCAATAAACCCGGTGTTTATGAGGTCAAGCTGGGCGAGAACTTCAAGGATATTATCCAAGACCTAGGCGGCGGCATGAAAAACGGCGCTAAGCTCAAAGGAGTTATCCCCGGTGGCTCCTCAAGCCCTGTCATGCTACCTGAGGAACTTGATCTTCCCTACGACTTTGACAGCATCGCTAAAGCGGGCTCTATGATGGGCTCTTGTGGTATTATCGTTCTTGATGAATCGGTGAGCATTCCTCGCCTGTTGCACCGCCTTATTTGTTTTTACAATCATGAATCCTGTGGGCAGTGCACCCCATGTCGGGAGGGTATGAATTGGTTGCGTATGATCCTGCGCGATCTGATTCGTGGGCAAGCCTCTCTTGCCGATGTTGAGAAAATGGTGCATATTTCTGACGGTATCATAGGCAACACCCTCTGCGCTCTAGGCGATGCTGGGGCCATGCCCACCAAAGCTTTTATCAGTAAATATAGCGAAGAGTTTTATGCCTGTATCAAAAAGGCGGGCTAGGACGACCGAACTGTTTGCACAATCGTCATTTTTGTAATTGGACCGAACTTATGCCCTCTTTTTTTCTTGATGGACAAGAAGTAGCCTTTGAGCCAGGAGAAGATATTCTCACTGCGGCTCAGCGTGCTGGTATTTTTGTGCCCCATTATTGCTACCATGAGGGCTTGAGCCGTGCGGCGACCTGCCGCATGTGTTTGGTTGATATTGAAGACGCCGGCAATGGTCGGGCTATGCCCAAGTTGCAGACCTCTTGCTCCACTCCGGCTGCAGAGAACATGAAGGTGGTCACCAAGAACGACAAGGTCAAAACTGCTCGTGAACAGGTGATGGAGTTTTTGCTGATCAATCACCCGCTGGATTGTTCCATTTGCGATCAAGCCGGCGAGTGCACCTTGCAAGAGTTTTCTTTTAAGTATGGCACTGGCAAGTCTGCCTTTGATTTTGAAAAACGCATCTATGGCCTGCGCGAAATAGGTACTTTTTTGGAGTTGGAGCGCAATCGGTGCATTCATTGCACCCGTTGTGTCCGCTTTAGCCAAGAAATTACCGGCACCTCGGAGATGGGGGTTTATGGGCGAAACCATCAGCTCACCGTCGATACTTTTATCGACAATCCGCTCACCGATCTCTTTCAGGGGAATCTGGCTGATATTTGTCCGGTGGGGGCTATTACCCTCAAGGATTTTCGCTTTCGCAAGCGTGTCTGGAAGTTGCGCAAAACAAAGAGTATTTGCGCTGGTTGTGCCACCGGTTGCAATATAGATGTTCACACCCACAAAGGCCAGGTGCACCGTTTTACCCCTCGCGAGAATCAAGAAGTCAACCGTTGGTGGATGTGTGATCCGGGGCGGATCAGCTTTCGAGACCTGGTGAATCCAGAAAAGCGTCAGTTGAAAAATGTGTTTCGGGGTGTGGAATGCACCCCTGCTCAAGCAATCGAGCAGATTGCCGCAGCTTTGCAAGGATCAGTCGATGCGCAAAAGGCAGAAATTGGGCAGCGAAAAACCATATTCTATGCCTCGCCGCATTCAACCCTCGAAGAGCTGGAGGCACTGAAAAAATGTGCGCAAGCCTGTTTTGAGCAGGCCATTTGTGCTGCTCCTGCACCACCGGTAGATGCTCAAGCACCACCGGTAGATGCTCAAGGCAAGGGCGGCGGCATTGATGGCATTGATAATGATAAATTCTATATCTACAACCTGATCTCACCTGATAAATCACCTAATAGTCGGGGCTTACAGCTGTTGGAGTTTACCCTATGCTCGCCAGAATCTATAGCGGAGATGCTGGCGGCGGGGGACTGCAATCTGTTTGTGGTGGGAGAGCCAAGAGATGATGCAGACTTGCAAGCTCTATTTGCACAGGCGTCCTTTTCGGTACATTTGAGTCTGAAGCCTTCGGCTGTGGTGAATGCCGCTGATGCTGTGCTAGCGGTACAAAGCCACTTAGAGAAAACGGGTGTTTTCGTTAATCGTCAAGGGCTCCAACAGACCAACCGGGCAGCAATAATGCCGCTTGAGGGCACGCAAAACGAAGTGCAAATATTCACCAAGTTGCGAGAGTTGCTTGTAGCAAAACAAGAACTACCCTTTTCTGCATGATCTCCCCGGATATTCTCTATTCTTACGCTCGATTACCACTTATTTTTGTCCTATTGCAATGGATTTCGCACTCTTTGGCTACTACCTTTGTGCCCTTGTGGTCATTGTGGCCGCGCTAAATGTGGTCTTAAACCCCAATCCTATTTACGGTGCGCTTGGTTTTGCTCTGGGGTTGGTGTTTTTGGGATTTATCTATATTCTGGTAGGGCAGCAGTTATTTGCTTCGATTCAAATTTTGGTTTATGCTGGGGCAATTATGGTGCTTTTCTTGTTTATGATCATGGTGCTGAACGTGCAGCGTGATAGCATTCCCCTAGAGCTGAGCAAACTCCGTGTTTTTGGGGGGCTAGTAGCAGGCTCTCTCTTTATCAAATTGTATCTAGCAATTGAGCTTATTTCTGACTCGGGTGCGATGCTGAACGCGAAGCCCATACCCGCAGATACTAACCAGATAGAGGCAGTCGGTTTTTTGCTCTTTGGAGACTATCTGATACCCTTTGAGCTTGCCTCGGTCTTACTGTTCATTGGGGTCATCGGAGCGGTGGTCTTGGCAAAGAAAAATTATTTCCCCTCTCACCCACCTGTTGCCCTCCAATCCTCTGCATCGGGTGGGGGTGTAGCCCCGCAACAGCCCAAAGATGCCGAGGTCGGCGCATGATTCCTATTACCAATTTGCTCTTGTTGGGGTGTATCCTCTTTAGCATAGGTCTTTTCGGTGTTCTCATACGCAAGAATGCGGTGGTTATGTTTGTCTGCATTGAGATTATGCTCAATGCGGTCAACCTGATAGTGGTGGCTTTTGGGCTGTACTATACCCATCTTGATGGGGTGGTACTTGCTTTTTTTGTGATCTGCACAGCGACCGTCGAGGCGGTGATTGGCTTGGCACTTATTCTCAATATGCAGTGGAAAAAGAAAACTTTAGATATAGACGGTATTTCCAGTCTCAAGGGGTAATGCCCTTGCAGACTATATTTGATTTTTCCTCAATATCGTCACAGATGGAGTAGATTCGCATGCTCTGGCTAGTCCCCCTCCTTCCACTCATTGGCTTTGTTTTTAATGCGCTCTTGGGCGATCGCTTGGGTCGCCCTATTGCTGGTGCGCTTGCCAATGCGATGCTTTGTGCTTCATTTGCGGTCAGCCTGTTTTTGTTTATTGTGCTGTTGAGTGGCGATGGTTCAGCGGTGCGAGTGTCCTACATTTGGCTTTCGATCGAGTACCTGCATATCGAAATAGCCTTGCTGCTTGATCGGCTCTCGGGTATTATGGTGGTGATGATCACCGGCGTGGCCTCGCTGATTCACCTCTATTCGGTGGGGTATATGGCCGCAGAGCCCAAAGGATATGCGCGTTATTTTGCATATTTGAACTTGTTTGTGTTCTTTATGCTCTTGCTGATACTCGCTGACAACTTGGCACTGCTGTTCATTGGTTGGGAGGGTGTTGGCTTATGCTCGTTCTTGTTGATCGGCTATTATGTTGATAAACAAGCCGCTGCTGCTGCTGCCAAGAAAGCTTTTGTCATGAATCGCATTGGCGATTTTGGGTTGATGGGTGCCATACTTATTTTCTATCACCATACCGGCGGATTGACTTTTGAGGCTATAATTGAAGGGGTAAGATCTGGAGCTATAGGAGGAGATGTGCTCACCTGGTCCACTCTCTTGCTGTTCTTGGGTTGTGCGGGTAAGTCCGCCCAGATCCCCTTGTATACTTGGCTTCCCGATGCTATGGAAGGTCCAACACCGGTCTCGGCGCTCATTCACGCGGCGACCATGGTCACCTCTGGGGTCTACCTCATCGCTCGCTTGGGCGATGTCTTCCTAGCTGCCGAGACAACCCTCCAGGTTATCGCTTGGGCTGGTTCTGCCACTGCTCTCATAGCAGCCCTGATCGCCTTGGTACAAGATGACATCAAAAAAGTATTGGCCTATTCTACTATCAGCCAGTTGGGCTACATGTTCATGGCTTTGGGGGTAGGTGCGTTTAGCACGGGTTTATTCCATCTGTTGACTCATGCTTTCTTCAAGGCTCTCCTCTTTTTGAGTGCTGGTGCGGTGATTCACCTGTGCCACCATCAGCAAAACATCAAGGAGTATCGAGGGCTCCCCCGCAGGCATCCGTTTGTGCAATTTATTTTTGGTGTAGGGGTTTGGGCTATCGCTGGCTTGCCCTTGGCGGCTGGATTTTTCAGCAAAGATGAGATTATCTGGAAGCTGGCCTCCTCGACACGGCCGGAGAGCTTGCCTATGACAATCATTGCACTAATAGTCGCTTTCTTGACTGCTGCGTACATGTACCGCCTCTACTACCTGGTCTTTTCACGAGGTAATGCCAAGGGCGCAGAAAATACAATGCATTCCCTTCCGCAAACCATGCGCTGGCCGCTGGTGGTGCTCGCCCTATTTTCGGTTATCTCTGGCTACTGGGGTGTACCGCATGTGATAGACTTCTTTGGTGCAGGGCATATGCTCGATGCCTATTTTGCCGGTGTTCTGCCGCACATTGCCGATAATTTTATAGTCAATGATCCGCTGGAGATAGTGCTGATTATCATGACTCTAGCCATGACCTTATTTGGTTGGTTGGTAGCCCGCTCTCGCTATGCTGGTTTGTCCATACAAATCCAAAAAAACAAGAGCACCAACCCCATCTTGCTTGTGCCCAAGAAACTTTTCTTCATTGATGCGTTTTACACCAGCGTAGTTGGTAAAGGCTTTTTTCTGTTGTCTGAACTTATTGTCGCGAGAATACTGCACTCGCTATCCTTATCTGTACCCCATTTTCTCTCATATTTTTTTCTACAACTTGGGAAGAGATACTCGCATAAACAAACCGGTCTGGTGCGCCATTATCTGCTGATCACTGTCGTGAGTGCGCTGCTCTTTTACTATTTCACCGTCTGATACTCCGCTATACCACCATGGCAACCATGCTTTCCCCAAATGCACTTATTTTTTTGCCGATCATTGGTGCTCTGATCTGCGCTGCTGTGCCCCACCGGCGCTTTGCGGTAGCGCAAGCTGTGTCGGTTGTGTGCGGTGCGATGACGCTGGTGGTCGCTCTGTTGCTGTTGAACACTGAGTTCTCCTCTGCTGATAGCCTCCCTGCAACGCTTCTCCCTTGGATTCCAGACTTTGGTGTGCACTATGCCCTGCAGGTCGATATCCTTGCCATTTCATTACTGCTACTTTCCAGCGCACTGCTCTTGTTGATAGTGCTATTGGTTCCGCAGAATGTGAGCAACGCTAGAGCATTTTTGGCATGCGTACTCCTTGCCTCTGCTGGAGTCAATGGGCTCTTTTTGGCTGCTGACGGTTTTTTGTTTTATGTGTTTTGGGAATTAACACTGGTTCCCATCTATTTTTTGATCATTGCCTGGGGTGGGCATGAACGCTTAAGAGCTGGCATTACCTTCTTCTGTTATACCATGGCTGGATCGGTGCTCTTATTGGGCGCTTTTCTCTATCTGGCGTGGAGCCATGGGCAGGTACATGGCAGCATGTCTTATCTCTTTAGTGACTGGAGCATGCTCTCGCTTAGTGTACTCGAACAGGTCTTGCTCTTTGTTGCGGTTGGTTTTGCCCTTGCCATCAAGATACCCTTATTTCCTTTTCACTCTTGGTTGCCCTCTGCTTATGCCGAGGCGCCGGGGTTGGTCACCCTTTACATGAGTGCCATACTCTCTAAAATGGGGATCTACGGCATTGTACGCCTGCTATTGCCCCTTTTTCCTGCGGCGGTGGTTGAGCTTTCGCATTCGATCATGACCCTCAGTATTATCGGCGCAGTATATGGTGCGATCATGGCTTGGCAAGTTGCAGATATGCGCAAAATCATAGCCTATGCCTCATTGTCGCATTTGGCATTGATCGTATTTGGTATATTCTCCCTCCAGCCAACTGCGCTGCACGGTGCGCTCTTTTCGATGGTTAGCCATAGCGTTCTTGGTGCTGGGCTGTTTGCTGCTTTATTTCTGCTCGAGCAGAGAACAGGAACCAGCATGATCGCCGCACATAGCGGGTTGATCTCAAGCCTTCCTCGCCTGTCGGTATTTTTTATTTTCTTTGGCTTTGCGGTTATAGCTCTGCCGGGCTTGAGCGGGTTTGTGGGCGAATTGTTGGTCTTTTTAGGAACCTTCCGGGTAGCCCCTGGGTACACTCTTGTCGGGGTGAGCGTTAGTATTTTGGCCTCCTTGTACATGTTGCGGGTATTCCAGCGGGTATTTTTTGGTGAGAATAAAAGTCGTCATCCTAGCGACCTGAGCTATGGTGAGCAACTGGTGCTCCTCCCCTTGGTTATAGTTGCGCTTGTGCTTGGGGTATATCCTGGAGTGCTCACCGCATTTTTTACTCCCCTTGTCTCAGAAATGCTCTTGCCCTATGCTAATCCTGGGGAAGGCGTCCTGAGCCATTTATTTTTGCCGTAAAGTTTTGACGCTCACGAGATGATGATCATTCCGCCAGCTGTCCAATCCATACTCCCCGAGCTTATTGTGGGTGGAGGTGCTCTGCTCACCCTTCTCCATGATCTGTTTTCTCCGAGGAACCAGCATAAGGTCATTGCTGCTTTGGGATGTTTTTTCATTGCGCTGGCCGCCCTTGCACACTTTGGATTTGGAGTAGGCTCTGGAACGCATGGAGAAGCCGCCTTTGGTGGCGGCTATTTGGCTACCCCATGGAGCTTTACGCTCAAGGCAATCATCTTAAGCATAGCTTTTTTGGGCTGCGCTATTTCTGGCGACTATCTACAACGCCAGCGGGCGCACTACAACGAGTCTTATGTGCTCATTCAATTTGCCGCCTTGGGAGCCATGTTCATGGTCTCCTCAAGCAACACCATTGTGATCCTGTTGGGGGTGGAGATTGTGTCTGTAGTGGGTTATATTTTGGTGGGTATGCCCCGCTTTAGCCCCCATTCCACTGAAGCTGCCCTCAAGTATTTCTTCAATGGTGCTTTGGGCACTGCGCTGCTTTTGCTGGGTCTTGCTTTTCTGTATGGTTCCTCCGGCAGTATGGATATTTTCATCACTTTTGAGGCGGTTGAGCAGGGGCGTGCTCTATCTACCTTTTTTGCGATGGGCCTGGTGATCACCCTGATAGCCCTGGCGATCAAAGCGGGGTTGGTTCCCTTTCATATGTGGGTGCCCGATGCCTATTCGGGTGCAGTGCTGCCGGTTACCCTGCTGCTTTTTTTACTCCCTAAAGTTGCCTTCTTTGGAGTGATAGTCCACCTGACAAATTGGCTTCTACAACCGCAAAATTTGGCTCTGTTTAATGCAGACGCCACCGGCTCTACCCTGATTAACGCCCTGCTGGTCATTGCCCTGGGCAGCATCACCCTTGGCAATGTGGCAGCACTGTTGCAAACCCACCTCAAACGTCTCTTTGCTTACGCCTCCATCGCCGGTTCGGGCTACCTGCTGTTGGCGCTACTCTTTGCTCCAAATGGGGGACTGCAGGCTTTTATCCTCTATTTTGTGGCCTATGCCTTGGCTATCAGCGGTGTTTTTATGGTCTTGCTCTTGCTACGAAAACAGCAAGAGCAAGAGCTCACCCTGCCTGATCTCAATGGTCTTATCTGGCGGCACCCCTGGTTGGGATTTGCCCTAATCTTGTGCCTCCTTAGTCTAGCAGGAATGCCCCTCACCCCTGGATTTTTGGCCAAGTTCTCGCTCTTTTCAGCGGGTGTTGCCGGCGAGATGTACATAGCCACTACCATCGGCTTGCTCAACTCAGCACTGGCTATTGTGTATTATTTGAAGATTCTGTGTGCCTTGTTCTTGCGGCAGACTTTTCACCTTCAGCTTGTTGGATCGCAGTGGGTGCTCTTTGGCACCTTGAGCATTGTCGTGCTGGCCTCTGTGCTTTTTGGTTCGGTTTTCGCCGCACATTTTATGCAATGGGCAGATACCGGAGCGCTGCTCATGCTGCGGTAAGCGGATTATTTTTGATAGACCTACATGAACTCAAAAAAACCTATTCTGGTAGTAGATGATGAAGTGGAAATGCGTATTGCTATGTCCACTACCCTCAAGCGCTGTGGTTTGGCTGTAGAGTTATCGCACAATGCCATAGATGCACTAAAAAAATTCAAGCAGAACAAGTACAGCATGGTGATCACCGATATGACCATGCCCAAGCGTAGCGGTGTTGAACTCCTCAAGGATATTAAGGCGATCGATGCCAGCATTCCTGTGCTCATCATGACGGCGCACGGCACCATTGATACAGCAGTTACCTCAATGAAGCACGGTGCATTTGATTATATCCTAAAGCCGTTCGACTTTGATACGGTAGTCTTTTTGATCGAGAGGGCCTTGACTAGCGTTCCTGCAGCCCCTGCTGCCTCTGAGCCACAAGAGGCCAGCGCAGAAAAATCAAGGGTAAAAAAAAGGAAGAGAGTTTCGCAAGATTCAGGGGATCGCACGAGCTATAAGGAGATCATTACCGAAGACCCAGGGATGCTTGAGCTTTTGCGCATGGGCTCCTCCATCGCCGCAAGCAGAGCTACAGTGCTCATTCAATCTGAGAGCGGTACCGGTAAAGAACTCCTGGCCCGTTATATCCATAATCAGTCGGACCGCAGTGATAAGCCTTTTATAGCCGTAAATTGCGCCGCTTTGCCCGAGGCACTACTGGAAAGCGAGCTGTTTGGGCACAAAAAAGGCGCCTTTACCGGGGCGGTTAGCGACCATCGGGGCAAGTTTGAACTAGCGCATGAAGGTACTATTCTGCTCGATGAGATCAGCGAGATGGATATCGCCCTGCAGGCTAAGCTACTGCGGGTGCTGCAAGAATACAAAGTCGATCGAGTTGGTGGTAGCGAGCCGATTGCTGTTGATGTGCGGGTAATCGCCACCACCAACCGCAACCTGATGGAGTATGTCGAAGAGAAGAAGTTTCGTGAAGACCTCTACTTCCGCCTCAATGTAATCCCCCTACAGCTGCCGCCTTTGCGGGAGCGCAAGGGTGATGTGGCGATCTTGGCTCGCTACTTTGTGGAAAAGCACTCTAGTTTGAATAAGATGGAGAGCATACCCAAAATATCGGCAGAGACCCTTAAGGTGCTCTCGGCGTATAACTGGCGAGGTAATGTGCGTGAGCTGGAAAATGTGATGGAGCGTGCCCTGCTCCTCTCGGATAAAAAAACCATTCAACCGCCAAACCTGCTCCTCTCACCGGTAAGCCTGAACAAGTGATTGCCCCAGAGCAAAGGGTGGCTTTGATCAGCCTAAAGCTGTAAAGCCGCAAGGGTGCTGTCTGTGAGGGTTTGTTGCCTAAAATAGCTCCACTCTATAGATCGGTTTGTCCCTGATATCCCCTTGCAGCAAGATCGCTACCAGGTCTATTGGTTTCCCCGCCGGATCAAAGTCATCATATCCAGCATACTCCCCTTAGTCTGCCTGATTGATTTTGATAATTTTTCAGGCTATCTGTGCCAAAGCGGAACGCAAATTGAATGTACCCCGGCAGGTGCATCTCATCTTTCCATTGTTATTTTCTAGATATGTTTACATTTCGCCTCGATAGCGTTTTGCGCTATAGAAAACAGCAAGAAGATCAAAGAAAACTGCTGCTCTCTCAGGCGTTGCAGGCTATGCAAGAGGTTAAGCAGCAGCAGAATCTGGTGCTGGAGAACATAGAAACAGCACGCCAGCGCTATGAGCAAAGCCAAAATATGGGCTTACTTGGGCTGTACTACGGCAAAATACACCACGAGTATATCCGGGGAATGCAGGCCAGCCTCAAGCAGCTCAAAGCTAAGCTAGAGCAAGCAGAACAGGAGGTCCAGCAGAAACGCCAGCTCTTGCAAGTGGCAGTGAGCAAGAAAAAAATGCTAGAGCTGCTAGAAGCAAAGCATAGACACGCCTACCAACAAGAGCAAAAACGACAAGAGGAGAAACTGGTAGATGAACAGGCAATCCAGCGGAGTGCCTATAAATCTAGGAGCACCAGCACACCCCAAAGTATGAATATATCCTGAGGCGACCATGAAACAATATTTTCTTTTTGCTGCGATCACTGCATTCTTTTTTGTGGCCTCATTGGCCTTTTCGCAACAACAGACAGAGGATGAGGAGAAATCAAAGTGGCAATGCCGCTTTTCTTGGGACCCTATCTCTTTTAAGTGTTCTCCGGTTGAACCCGAGCTGAATAAAGAAGAGCAAGACATCGCCGAGGAAGAGTTGAAATTGCTTGAGGCACTACAGGTGAAGGAAAAAGAAATTCAAACCAAAGAAGACAATATCAACAAGCGAGAAAATGAGGTGCGAGAGCTCGAGCAGCGCATTGAACGCAAGCTCGATGAAATACGAGAACTTTCGGCCAGAATAGAAGAGGAGCGCAAAAAGCGCGAGGCATTGGATCAGCAAGATCTCACCCAAGTGGTCCGCTTTTATGAATCTATGGACGCCGAGAACGCCGCCACTTTCATGAATCAGATGGATCGGCAGACCGCTGCCGGCATTCTCAAGCGTATGAAGCCCCGCAAGGCATCGGGTTTAATGCAGCTGTTGGAGCCAGATGTTGCCGTTGAAATCACCGAATATCTGACCCGTATCCGTGCTAATCGCGAAGAGGCAGAGGCACTGCAGTAGAGAGTGTCCTCTGTTCTGTTCGAGCCAATTTGTCAGGAAGGAATGTTTTGCACCTCAACGCAATACGATACCATGCCACTTTACCGCATCAATACTACCGATAATACACTGAAGCCACTGGGTTCTCCCACTTTTGAGCAAGAACAACTGAAGGAGCGTGAGAATTTGCAAAAGCTCATAGGCTCAAACATCGCCGTCATCGACAGCGAGCTTTTGATCATTGCCGAGGAATACAATAAGTTTAGCGAAGGGCAGCGGCGAATAGATTTGCTTGCTATCGACAAGGACGCTAAACTGGTGGTTATAGAGCTGAAGCGCACCGAAGACGGCGGGCATATGGAGCTACAAGCGATTCGCTATGCGGCTATGGTCGCCAATATGACTTGGAGTCAGGCTGTGGATACCTTTGAAGAGTATATTTTGACAAAGAACCAGAGCGATGCCGATGCAAAGGCAAAGGCAAAGCTGCTCGAATTTTTGGAATGGGAGACCCCGCAGGAAGATGAATTTGCCCAAAATGTGCGGATAATTCTCGCCTCTGCTAACTTTTCCAAGGAGATCACTACCTCGGTGCTCTGGCTCAACGAGATGGGGTTGGATATTCGCTGCGTGCGACTATCCTTGCATAGGGTTGATGATACCCTATTGCTCGGTGCCGATCAGATTATTCCTTTAGCCGAGGCAGCGGAGTATCAGATCAAAGTCCAGAACAAACGCAAGGAAGTACAGGTAGCCCGTACGAAAAAAGATTATTCCCGATGGTCGCTGCGGTATGACGGCCTTCAAGATGGCGATGACTTTATCAAAGCAGATATTGGCTACCGCACTGTGCGGCTACTTGAAGAAAAAGGTTTGATCGATGATGAAGTTTTTAAATTCTTGCGTGAGGATAAGTCGTCTCGTTTTCCGCTCTTAAAGACCGCCGAAGAAATGACCGACACGGAGAAAAAGTATACTAAGTATCCCTATAAGAACGATCCAGAAATAGAATACAAGGAGAGGGGTTATTATATTTCTCGTAATTGGGGAAAAGACAATATACATCGGTTTATCAATAAAATCGAAAAGCGTTTTCCCCAGATAAAATACAAAAAGGTCGGGGAGAGCACCCAAGACTGACAAGACTGACCATGCCCCCTGCCCAGAACGCTACAACTCTACACAATGCCTCTGTGCTGGTGACTCGGGCGGAGGAGCCAGACTTTCGCCTTTGTCGTATGCTACAAGAAAGCGGAGCACGCCCCTATTTTTTGCCGTTGGTGGAGACCCTAGCATTGCATAACACCCAGACACCTCGCACAATCCAAGCGCACCTGCAGTGTGCCGATTGGCTAGTCTTCTCCTCGGGCAATGCCCTGCACCATTTCGCCGAACTTCTCGACAGTCTTGGACTGTCTGTGGGTGAATATGGCGGAGGGTATGCTGCTGTCGGCAATCAAACCGCAAGGCTGGTGGAGGGGGTGCTGGGGGTGCAGTGCTACACGCCTCAACAAAACTACAGCCTAGAGTCGGTGCTTTCTGATATTCTCTCGCACCAAGAGGATACAAAAATATG
Organism: Nanipora kamurai; assembly: GCA_036872915.1. NCBI lineage: Eukaryota > Metazoa > Cnidaria > Anthozoa > Scleralcyonacea > Helioporidae > Nanipora > Nanipora kamurai. Next base: position 17,025 of record JBAHVQ010173337.1, read on the forward strand.
GGTGATCGGCGCAGAGAACGGCACCTTTGAGCGCATCAGGGGACAATTTCCCGCCTCTGCACAACTCGTACATACCGCAGTCTACCGCACCGCCATTCGCCTAATCACTCCCTTAGCCTGTGCATGGCTGGAGGGAGTTGGGCTAGACTGGATCACCCTGACCAGCCCATCGGCAGTCAGAGCCATGCTATCGGAGGGGGGTATTTTCGGGGCGGTGGATAAGGCTAAGATAGCCACTATCGGCGCCAGCACCGCCGCTGTACTCCATGCCAGCGGCATAAGGCCGGAGGTGATCGCTGCGCCTCAGACCTTGGCGGGTATGCTTGCTGGTATAGCTCAATTTGAATCAGTTGGCGCATCACCATCAACTATAGCTCCCAGCAGGTCATAGGGGAGGGCTTCCTCGATCCGTACCTGTGCAAAGCTCCCTGCCCGTGCATAGCCATCATTGATCAAAACACAGCCGTCAACTTCTGTGGACTGGTATTGCGTTCGCCCTTGGAGCAACAGATCGGTTTCTTCGGAAAATCCTTCCACTAGCACCTGGTAGACCTTGCCGCATGCCTGTTGGTTTCTGCGGGCGACTACCGCTTGCTGAGCCTGCATCAGGGCATCCCGCCGCTCTTCTTTGATATGTTGCGGGATCGGATCGCCGTATTTTGCCGAGAGAATATTGTCCTCGTGGGAATAGGGAAACACGCCCAGGTGGTAAAAATAGCCCTGCTGGACAAAAGCCAACAGTTCTTCAAAGTCCTTCTCAGATTCTGTGGGGAAACCAACGATAAAAGTGCTCCTAAAGGCGATGTCTGGGACAGTGCGATGGGCGCACTCTAGAATTTCGTGAATCCGCTGAGAGCTTATGTTCCGGCGCATATCCTTGAGTACCCTATCTGATATATGCTGAAAGGGCATATCGCAATAGGGCACAAGTTGCGGAAACTCTGCCATGCGTGCAAACAGCTCAAGTGGATAGGTGTTGGGGTAGGAATAGAAGATTCTTATCCAGTGCTCTGGTGTATCCTCGGTGAGCAGGGCATCGATCAGGTGTAGTAGGGTAGCATCACGCCCGCGCAGATCACGGCCATAGCTGGAAGAATCTTGGGAAATCAGGTTGATTTCCTTTATGCCATGGGCGAGCAGCTGCTTGTACTCGGCGAGAATATGCGGCGCCGGACGGCTGCGCATTTTGCCTCGCAATTTAGGGATATTGCAGAAGGAGCAGAGGTTAGAGCACCCCTCAGAGATTTTGAGGAAGGCGTAGTGCTTATCGGTAGATAAAACCCGCTGGACGGCAAAGTTCTTGGGCGCATAACCCGGCTTTTCCGGAATGTAAGACAGGCGTTCCTCCTCCAAAAGTGCCTGTTGCACACAAGGTAGGATTTGGGTATAGTCGCTCGCTCCCACCAGACCATCAACCTCTGGTAATTCTTCAAAAATTTGATCCTTGTAGCGTTGCACCATGCACCCAGCGAGGATCAACTTCCTACAATTTCCATTTTTCTTGTATTCTGCCAGTGCAAGGCTGCGCTCTATACCCTCGCTCACCGCCTCGCTCAAAAAACCGCAGGTATTGAGCACAATGACCTCTGCTGCCTCTGGATCTTGGGTGATCTGAAAGGAATGCTGCATCAAGGTGCCCATCATTATCTCAGAGTCGACTCGATTCTTTGAGCACCCCAAAGACTCCATGTACACCCGAGTGCTCATCGTCGTTTTGGTAGGACCTTTGGAGCTGAGAATCGGGAGGGGCTGCGGTCAGTTTTATTCATCGCCAAGATCGGAGAAATCTCCCTCGGGCTCTATGTCCTCCACATCCTCAATCTCGGGAGTGATAATACCGTGGTTGAATTCGTAAAGGGCTATGGCTATGGGCTTGTGGTGTGCGGCGGCCTCGCAATTTGACTTGCGGTCATCGTACAGATCGCGAGCACGCTTTGCCGCAGTGAGCACCTTGTCAAATTGGCTATACTCCTTTTTGTCTTGATAATCCTCAACAAATTCTAGGTAATCCATATATGTTTATGATGAGATATGGTGTGATTGCCTGGTGCAATAACGCTTAGGTTTGAGCTAGAATTATCGGAGTGTATCCAATATATTTTGTGCCCTGTTGCGCAATGCACTATTGGGGTAGAAGTTTATGATATACTCGAGTTCGGCACGTGTTTTTGCGATATTCTTTTGTTGGAGGTAGGTCCGAGCGAGGGTATACCGCCGAAAGTCATCCATACTCCCGGCATCAAGCTCTTCTAAAACACTTTGCGCCTTGGCGAATTCTCCTGCATCAACATGCATATTCACGAGGTACAAGGCTGCTAAGGTATAAAAATATGCCGGCATGTGCTGCACTGGATTATCCAAGAGTTCGGTGAGCGCAGCTATAGCACTCTCAGTCTGGCCGTTTTCATTCAATAACCGGACACGTGCAAATTCCAACCGGGTGTTGTACTGCGTTGCATCTGGATAATCCTTTTTGAAGGCGGCAATTTTCTCTAGAGATGGAGCTATGCGATCATCTGGGCTGTTTTGGAGGTGCTGTTCAAGCCGAAAAAATGCGATATCAGTTGCTTTTTGGCGCTCGGACTGATAGTAGAACACACCGCCTGCCAAAACAACGCCTAACAGAAGTATTGCGCCTGCCAGAGACAGTTTCTTTCTGTTTACATAGAGTATTTGACGCGTTCGAAACGAAAAGTTCTCCAGTGCTCCTGGCTTCAGGAGCTCTTTGCGTGATATATTTGCCAAGGTAGATTTGTGTATTGTGTGTTTATTGTGCTTTTAGGGTGTAATTTTTGTTGTAGTGCTACTGGGTTCTATACCGTGCTACCATCAGACCCTATAGCTTCAACTGGGCACAGCTCCAGCGCCTCTTGGCAGAGCTGCTCTTCTCTTGCATTGCGTGGTTGCATGTAGACCCGATCGTGATCCTCCTCTGGGCTATGTCCAAAATTATCTGGGGCTATTTCTGAGCAAGCTTCACAGAATATACAGCCCTCATCAACATAATACCTCCCGGGGGTATTATCGGCATAGCGTTTGGCAAATTCGGCCATGTGTATGTTTATTTATTGGGGTTATGTGTGCGATCAGAGTTCAATGATTTTGGGCGATACATTTTTGAATTGCGGCATGGTCATTCCGGCATCGGCTCCTATGTAAGTTGGATCGGCAACGGTGTATACTGCCCCCTGGAAACCTAGGGTATCGCCTCCAACGTTTTGTTTGAAGACCACAGCAGCTGCAACATGATTTGGATAGTGTAGTCCAACTACCTTTTTCCCTAGAATGTTCTTTAGGATGTAAGAGAAGAGTGCCACGCGATCCTCGCAATCTGACTTGGGATAATACAGGGTCTCATCTGGAAAGAGATAGTTCTCAGCGCCAAATTGTTCCTGATCTATGCCATAGGGAAAGGAGCGCTGCACTAAACGCAACACAAAATTGACTTGTTCTGCCTCACTCATCCCTTGCACGTGCTGTTGTATAAACGAACGGAACGCTTGTGCTGCGGTGCGCTGCATTGGTGCATCAAAGTATACCTCAAAACTGCTATCTGGGTAGGTATTCAAAAAATCGACTAAGCGTTTATTTTGTGGAACCGAGAAGTTGTATTTTTTGCCTCGAAAAGAAAAACTGAGTTGGCGCTTGTCGCTGCTCGCTGGGAACTTGGGCATTTGCTGGAGCGCAATGTCCAGCGGGGCATTTGCGCCGGGGTAATTACCGGGGTAGGAACGCAATTTTTTGTAGCTTGGTTTCCTGCCCTTGAAGTCGAGGATAAAGAATTTCTCTCCTTCGTAGGTAATGTAGGTCGTACCGTAAATCATATAATCAGCCGAAAGCATAAGGATCAGGCGATTGTCGGCATAACCCGCACGAGCCCGATATCCGGACTTGCTCATCAAAAACCAAATAAGCATGACTCGCTCTTTGTGCAGTTGCGGCGATGGGTATACCTGTTCGGCAACTTCGGTCACCAGATTGCCGTATCCCCAGCCATTCAGCCCTATATCTTTTTTCAGGGCAATAAGTCGGTTGAGCAGTGTACTGTATTCTAGCGAAGAGATGGTATCCCAATGCTGAGCAATAGACGAATTATTTACCCGGGAGTTTGAGAAGCGTGCACCCGATAGGTCTTTGCCAACTGGAAGGATGATGTTTTTTCCGTAATATTCAAGTGCAAGCTGCCGCTGGTTAGAGGGCTTTGCTACTGGCTTTTGTGTGCTCGGTTTTATGGAGATGTCCGGAGGTGATGGCTTTTTGACAGTTCTGGATATATTTTGTTTTTTTGGCCCAGGGTCGCTGGGCTTTATGAGCTTTGCTGGAGCAGGAGTTTGTCTTGGGGGTGTGCTCTCTTTGATCTGCGGAAGCCTCTTTGGTTTTGGTTTGACGTCTCGCTTTTGTCCCTTCGCTACGCTAAATTCCTTCCATTTCTTTTTGAGAAAAGAGCCAAACTCGCGATCGCGTTGCTCTTGAAACTGTTGAAATTCTTCCGCTAATTTTGCCTGTCCCTCACCTTTTCCTTTGAGCCAAGCGTCGAATTCGCTGTCAGCAAAGGCGAAATGGCCCAGCGCAATCAACAGAGAGGTGATTGTGAAAATTCTGCTAAACATGAGTGCGGCTATAAATGACTCTAGCTTTCAGGTATGTTAAATGCCCTGAGGCTGACGGGTATGGCAGTGGTGCGCAAGAAGGCGATACGCACATTCGATCCTTAATGCTCGCATGGTGTTGTTTCCTTACCCAAGCGCACCCTTCAACAACAAATCTTTGCTCGGGGAGGCGTGTAATACTGCTCCCGACCCACTATTGTGCGAGAGCTTGGTCTAGCTCTTGCTGTGCCTTGTATGCCTTGAATTCCTGGTACAATACCTCTTTATCTTGTGCAGACACATCTTTTGTAGTGCCACCTTCAACAATCGCCTTTACCAGGTCATCAGTTGCGTTGGGATCAAGCCCAATCATGGTGCAGAACACTCTCTGATCGTTTATGTTCACATAGTTTGCCTTTACGGGGCGTGAGCCTTTGAGGTAGTTTTGAGAAATCTGCTTAGAAACCGCAGTAAAGGTGCCTCCAATGGCATCACCCTTGTTTGTGGATATCTTTTCATCAAAGGTCTTGTCCATAACCGCAACACGAGTTCCAAGCTGTCGTGAAAGCTCGGCACGAGCGAGTGCTGTGGATTGGGATTGATCCACATTTATGCTACGACTGGCCGCAACACAGCGCGTTGCCGCTATTCCTCCCTCAAGGTAGGGCACAGTGACCCAGTCTGGAATCTGTGGTGCTGGCGGTGGAGGGGTAGGAGCGGGTGCCGCAGGCTTAGATTGGCTGCACGATGCAACGAACACTGCAGAGGCGAAAAACAGTGGAAAAGCAAGTTTTTTTATTCTCATGATATATCCTTAAAAATCTATCTAGTCGTTGTTGTATGCTCCAAACATCGCTTAAGAGGTGTCCGAATATGTGTATGGTGAATTAAAGCTGTAAGATTGCGCTCAAAGTAGAACTAAACAATGGAACTGATGCGTAAGGTTGCTTCCATTAGCTACACTAGCTCAAACTAATGCTATAGTCTTGACCAAGTTAGAGCCTAATTATAAGCATAATAAATGCGCTCTGTCAAGCATTGCACGGCAAGTCTCAAAAAAATTCAACCGTAAAGGTGCAGCGATAGTACACACGCACACTAATTGATTGTAGCTAATATAATTTTCTTGACCCACTCACTTGCACAAGAGAAAATTTTCGGATACAATCCGTAGTCAGTGTAGGTTTTCACTTGATTAGGGCAGTATCCAGGCTTGGTGTGCCGCTCATTTGTGGCAGTAGTAGTCAGTATGTTTTTGCTTTTCAGGCTAAGATGCAGGTGAAATAAACGCAGAGTTTGTGCGGCGTAAAATATAGCGCATTCTCTCTTTAGTTCATTCGCCAGGATTCACTGCTAGTACTTAGGTCGTCGTGGGGTCTTTAGTGCCTCGGTAGAAATACGCTATAAACATCGGAAAAATTTAAGGAGAGTTTATGTTTGTTACACGCTTTATGCAACGCCGATTTCTTGTGCGTGCTATTGTTGGTGGTGCATTGGCCGCACTTGTAGGATGTGGCGGGGCGGCACCCAAGCCGTTTACAGAAAAAGAAATAGAGCAGGCTGAGAAGAACTTTATTTTTAAGGATGGTAATCCAGAAGAGGGCACCGTTAGCGGTGATGTACGCTTTACTGTGCCGGCGTCAGTAAAATTGAGTAAAGCGGTGACCCATTTGCAAGCTTACATGCTTGACGAACCCGTGTCTGAACCACGTCTTTCGGGTCTGTTAGGTGAGGCTGAAGCCAAGGACTTTACCGAAGGTGTTGTAGCTAATATACCAGAAAGTAGAGTACTGGATCAGAAGATATATCTCTATCTTAAGAATGATAAGTTGGAAAAGAACAACACGGTATACTCGGGTGTTTCCACTTCCATCAAGGACTACGTTGAGGTACAGGAGAGCAGTACTGCTGAGGCAACCGTTGCCTCTGTAGCGGGCATTAGTGCCCTGAGTGTCGACCAAGCCGCCGATGCCTCTGAGAGTTTTGATTTTGTTGATGAAAACTTGAACGAGGGGGTTATCAACGGCATAGTCACCTACATACCTCCTGATTCGGTCAGCCTTGGCGATGCGGTAACGCATTATCAAGTTCATCTTTTAGATGCTGGAGAATCCCCTTCTACCAATTCATTAGTTGGAGAAACAGCGGTTGAAGGATTTACTGGTGGTAGTCTGGGTGCCCTTCCTGATACCTATGATCAGGGAAAGAACTTGTACTTGTACCTCAAAGACGAAAGTAGCGGAGATGTGGTATTCAGCGGGGTTTCCCACGTGATTGCAGACAATGTTCAGTCTGAGCTACAAGCCGCTTCTGAGGCAACTACTGCCAGTGGCGATGCTGTTGTTGACAGTGGTACCGTGAATCTGGATTTTGTACATTTCGAATTCGACCGGTATGAGCTAAGCATCAGATATCAGCAGATACTAGATGATGAAATTGCTGTACTCGGCGATGTAGAGTCTATGGACTTCTTGGTTGCTGGGCATGCAGACGAGCGTGGAACAGAAGAGTACAACCAGCAATTGGGTGATCGCAGAGCCAATGCGGTTCGTGAATACCTCGAATTGATTGGTGTGCCAGCTGAGAACATCACGACCATATCCTACGGAGAATCAAGACCCTACGATACAGCTTCTGATCAGGCGGCATGGGCTTTGAACCGAAGAGTAGAAATAGAGGCAACCCCGTTTTAACTCTCAGTATCTGAGAGTTTGACAGAACACCTCTTCTTAGGGTTGAACCCGGGAGGAGAGGTGTTGTTGGGTTGAAAGATGGATATTCCTCCCCTGACCGAGAACGGATCTCGGTGGGAGGAATTTTTTTGAGATACGGGCTAGATCTAGGTGGTTGAATGACCCCTCAGGATTCAGGGTGTGGTCAGTGTACTGTTGAGCCTCTGTTTGTAGGCGTTGCTAAATGGTGATAGCGTGGATATTGATTCAGCACTTGGAATAATACATCAAGGTAGCTTTTTCTCTCAAGCGATACTGTACCTATTGCTTGGTATGTCTGTGCTCTCTTGGGCGATGCTGATTCTCAAGTTTATCACGCTCTCTTATGATCACTATGCTAGCCTATACTATGTGGCGAGAGTAACTGGTAAATCTCGTGATGAGGCGCAGGCCGCCGCCAAGCGTACACATGGCTCTTCTTCTGCGGCTCGATTGTACAAAGCGGCGTCTCGCCAACGCAAACTTGAGGCAAAGAGTGTCCCAGCAGTCGATCGTGCTGTGGAGGCAGAACTATACCGGGTTATGAATACACTGGAGCGTGGTCTTGGACTGCTCGCTTTGACAAGCAGTTCGGCGCCTTTTATCGGCTTGCTCGGCACCGTTGTTGGCATTATTATCACTTTCCAAGATATCAGTGAGCAGAATACCTCGAGTCTAGCAGTGGTGGCTCCGGGTATATCCGAGGCTCTAATTGCAACAGCAGCCGGTCTATTTGTGGCTATACCGGCGCTAGTCGGCTACAATATCCTGCAAGGAAAGGTCAGAAAGCTTGGCAACTTGCTCGGGGCCTTCCAGCTCAACATCACCAATTTATTTTCTTCATAGTGAAGTTGAGAGTTTTCCAGCCGAGTCTCACCGATTCACTTGTTTTGTAGAGAAGGGTATATGGCGGAACGAGGATATAAAAACTCTTACACGCCCTTGAGCGATATTAATGTGACACCATTTGTTGATGTGTTGCTGGTTTTGCTCGTGATTTTTATGATCACCGCTCCAATGCTGACGGCCTCTATAAGCATAAAATTGCCTGAAGAAAATGTAAAGAATACTGCACTCAATGCGCAAAAAGAGGTCAATATAAGCGTGGACAGGCGCGGGGGCTACTACTTGGAATCTAAGAAGGTATCTTTAGACGCTCTGTTGGGCACTCTTGAGAAAAATTCTATGCCAGAGGATATAATCTCAATACGTGCAGATGAGCGGACTCGTTATAAGGCGATCACCACTCTGATGGCAGCCCTTCGCCGGCAGAGCTTTGTTAATATCAATTTGGTGGTGCTCTACAAGGAATGATGCGTTGCTCTCTCCTTTGTGGAGTGCTTATTGGGGCGGGTAGGGAAACAAAACAATGGTATGAAACGGGGTTTTTCCTCCTTTGCTGGAGGTAGCAGTGCGAGCACTTTTTTTCTATTGGCTGTGATTGCCTCCTTAGGGCTGCACGCGGTTTTGGTTCAATTGCTCTTAGAGCTTCCCAAAGCAGAGCCGCCTGTGGAGTTCTCTACCCGGGTTCAGTTTGTGCCCCAAGCTCCAGCACCCTCCACCCCCTCAAGAAAAGTTTCCCGTAAAAAATCCACCCCGGCTAAACCGAAGGCGCGCCCGGCAAGCTCTGCTCCCGCTGCACAACCAAAGTCTCCTCAGATAACTCCACCAGATCCTGTCCCCCGCCCGAACCTAAGCCGACCGAAGGTACAGCCCGCACGTCCCTCATCTCGTCCGAATTTGAGCAATAGCACGGTTTCTCGTGCATTGGACTTTGATCAATCCAATAGGCAAAGCGCAATTGTACAAACACCTAGCATATCGGGCGATGATCCACGTAAGGATCAAGTGTTTGATGAAAGTCCACTGCAAGAAACCTCAGTGGCAGAGGCTGCAGCATTAGATGATACTAGTATACCACAGCAGCAAGCGGAGTGGGAAGCACCAGAAAATGATGATATAAGTGGCACAGATACGAGCCCTGCGCTTGCGGGCGAGAATAGTGAATTGTCCTCGGCGCAGACTCAGTATCAAAGTGTGGTTGCCTCTGCGATCCGTTCGCATTGGGAATTACCCCCGCACCTCTCTACAGAAGCTAAGGAGGTATTCGTGGAATTGTATATTGCTCCAGATGGCACTCTGGCAGATTATCGGATTCTCAAGCATTCTTCTAGCCAACGCCTGAATAGATCTATCTTGGCAGCGATTGAAAAATCTGCCCCCTTTCCACCGCACCCGAAAGCCTTTCCTCCAGATCTTTCCTACCGGCTTGCCTTGAAGTTTGTTGCAGACTAGCACACCCTGCTTTCTGCTCTTTTTAGGCTTGGTGCGCTAGGAATTCAACGGTGACAGTTGTTCCCCGATCAACCTCTGAGTCCACGAATATCAGTCCGCTATGCGAGTCAATGATGTTCCGTAGCAAGAACATGCCGAGCCCTGTGCCTTTTTCTTTCGTGGTAAAAAAGGGATCAAAAATTTTTCGTTGTATTTCCTCGGACATACCTAGACCCTCATCTTGTATCCTCAGCACTAGCAGCTCTAACTGATCAGGTGGTGCTTGGGGCAGGTTGAACAGCTTGATGTGCTCTGGCTCGCTTTCGAGCTGGTTTTCCAGGTTAATCTGCAAGGTGCCACCGTCTATCATGGATTGGGTAGCATTCAAAAAGAGGTTGTGCAGCATTTGTTTGAGGAGTTCATAGTCTCCCTTCAGATACGGATTGATGGCTTGTATTTTTGTGTCAAGTTCTATGCCCTGGTAGGTGGCTATGTGCCCAGAGAACCCGATAAATTCCTCTATCAACGCCCCCATATCCACCCGGGTTCGTACTATTGGGCGTGGTTTGGTGTATTCGAGTAAATTGGAGATAATGTGATTCATGCTCCGAATGCCCGATTGTATACGGAGTATGGATTCTGTCTTCTCTTCATCATCTTCTAGGTCTTTGCGCAGCATAGAGATAAAAAGCTCTATACTCCCCAGAGGGTTGCGGATTTCGTGGGCAACATTGGCCGCAATCTCGCCCATAGCCGTCAGTCGATTTTTGCGCTCTGAGTCATCTTGCAGCCGTTTGAGCAGGCTGATGTCCTCTAGGTTGATGATAATGCCGTAGGGCTGCTCATCTACGATCGAATGCATGAGAGATGTGCTTGAGGCAAGGATCATTTTTTCTTGTTGAACGTTGGAGATCACCAATTCTTGTTGAAAATTGCGATCAACCTGCGCTAGACCCTCTTGATCCAGGGGTATAGGCAATACCGGTTTTGGAAAAAAGCTATTGATGTGTTGGCCGATCGTTTCTGGCTCATCTATTTCCAATAGTCGTAAGGCAGAGCGGTTGCAGCGCATTATATGTCCGTTCATATCTGTGACAATCAATCCAACGGTCAAGCTCTCCAGTATATCACTGAGCTCCTCGTTTTTTTTGGATAAGGCTCCGGTCAGCTCATGCACCTGAGACTCTAGCTTTGCCTGGTGTTTATGCAGCTTGGTGATGGCGGTATTAAAAGAATCATACACCTGGCTGAGCAGGGCTTTATCATGAAGCCCTATTTTTTCAACACTCATATGAAGTATAGAAGAGAGATAAGATGATCTGGCTATGTTCAGTTTGCGTTTTCCTGCTGATCTGTAGTGCTCAGGTACTTTTGAAAGTTGCGATTATTTTCTATTTCATCTCGTGCTTGCTGTGTCATCAACACCCAAAGAGGGGTATCCTCCCCACCTTGGTTTGATGCGAGTAATTCGTCAAAGACTTTGATGGCTTGATCAGTGTTGCCCTGACGCTGGTAGATCGAGCCTATGTGGAAACGTCCCCATGGGCTCTGGTCGTGTTGCGGATAAAACGATAAAGCGCGCTGATACGCTGCTTTTGCCTCTTCAAGTTGTTCCAGCTCTAGGTGCATTGCACCAACATTGTAAAAGGATCGAGGGATATAAGGAGATACCTGCTGATCGCGGAAGGGATACTTAAAGGTATTGATCGTTTGTTCATAGGCGTTGAGCGCTTGGCCATAATTGCCAAGCTCGCGGTAGAGCTCACCCAATTTATACCAGGTTTCCGAATGTGCATCGAACACGAGGGGATTCTTGGAGTCCTTGTATATCTTCAATGCTTCTTGCAATACCCTCAATGCTCTTGGAATATCGTTTTGGAGGGCATAGAGCTCTCCCAGCTCCTTCATGGCGATCGGGGTGTAGGTATTGGGATTGGCCGGGTTGCTCGAATCGAGAAAATCACGGTATAGCTGTACTGCAAAGGCGTAGTCTCCTGCCTTTACTGCATTGCGTGCTGCATCTCGCATATAGGGGTAGCTCTCTTTTTCTTTAGAGCGCAGAAGCAGGCGATAAGCCTCTTCTGCCTCCTCAAATAATCCAGAATTATAGTATGACTGGGCAATGAGTACAAAGGGGATGCTGTCTCGGTTTTTATCAAACAGACGCTGGTTTTTGGTATAATCATTGATCACCGCACCATAGTTTCCTTTCTCGTATTCATCAAGCAGTATTCCCGAATGATTGGCTATAATGAGGCGTTCTAGGGTTCCATTTTGTACGAATTTGTTATCTGGGAAGCGCTCACGAAAAATATCAAACGCGAATAACGCCTCTTCGTATTCTTTATGATTGCTCAGGGTAATACCTCGCCGCAAGATAGCCTCTGAGGCAAACTCAGAATCGCTGTGCTGCCTGATGATTATCTCATAAATCTGTACTGCCTCCTTATAGCTCTCATCATCTAACCTCTGTTCTAAGAGGTTGGCAATCCGCATACGAGCCAGTATCGCCATATCCTCTGGTTGTGGATTGATTGCCAATTCATAGATAGATATGGCCTGCTCGATTTGCCCTGTATCACGGAGGAAGTCCCCCAGGCGTAGCGCCACATAAGCGGTGATCGGCTCTCCGGGGAAGTTGTCTAGTATGGTCTCATAGAGCGCGCGCGCCTTTTCGTGTTGTTCTATGTTCAGGTAGGTTTCCGCAATGGTATACAAAAATTGTAGATTGTCTCGAATGTAGTCGGGGTTCAGGTTGCGTGCTCTGTCAAAATACTCTGCGGACTGCTTAAATTCTTTCAGATGATAGTAGGAAAGTCCCATATAATACAGAGCCTGTGCCGTGTATGATGAGGATTTGTTGGCGCGCAACAACCCTCGCAGGCGTTCAATCGATTCTTTGTATTTTTTTTGCTGTGCGAGCAGCAGCCCAATGCGAAAGTTGGCGGCAACCTGATAGGGGCTCTCGGGAAATTTATTGATTAACTCCTTGTAGTATTGGGAGGCAAGGTCGAGGTATTGCCCTTCTTCATAGCTCCGTGCTATACGAAAGTATGCCCTCTCGTTATCGCTGGTAATGCTGTTTCTGCTCTCGGCTTCGTTTAGGGCCTTGATGTACTCTTGCACTACAAAAAAATGACCTTCTGTGGTGGGATTTTTTTTATTGCGTTCCGAATAGGCATCGGCAGCTCGAAAAAGAGCGCGTATCCCGAGAGCAGAATTTGGAACCTGAAAGTGTATATTCCGAAAAAGATTAGCCGCTCTTGTCCATTCACCCTTGCGAAAGGTCGACTCAGCCCTCACAAACCCCTGCTTGAGCCGCAGGCTGTCAGTTTCTTTTTCGAAGGGATCATAGTCTTTATCCAGAAAAAAATTCTCTATCTCCTCTTTTCCGATAAACTCTGGGAGTTCTGAAGGGGATACGTCCAGTGAAATGACATATGGGTTGTTGAGTACGTCTTGCTTGATCGATAAATTCGTATCCAGACCCTCCAAGTAGAACAGGTTTCTGCCGTCTTCTTGAAAAATTTCAATACGATTGAATATAATCGAGGTGAATTTGGGGAGCACAAACCGAGGATCAAGTTTATCCGAAAAGCTAAATTCATAGCGAAATCTAGGCAGCCCAATTTGCCGCACACGAAAATCGGTCGCTGGTGCCGAAAAATACAGACTGATCCGATCTGTATTGTTGTCTATTTGTTCGAATTCCATGCGTTCTAGCACGGTATTTTTTTGTGTTTGCGATACTATGGATTCGTCTTGTTCGTAAAGCCGCAGGGTAAGCGCATTTTGCCGTAATACCTGTGAAACTACCTCATAGTTTACCGTGGGGTTGTTCACGCGCAGCATGATACGCAGCTCTTGGTTGGGTATAATGATAAATTTTATATTCTTAATCAGGGGGGCACGAAAATTCTCTTTAGTCTCTTCATTGAGCAAGACGGCATTTTTGATTCTTATTGTGATAATCTGTTGCGAAAGATGTCCGATGATCTCATACTGAGGGAGTGTATCAAATTGTAAGACCAGATAGTCATTGCCTTCTCGGCTGGTCAGCTTGTAATCGGTTAAAGTGCTGACTACTGCTGATTGCTCTGTTGGTGCTGGTGTATTCGTTTGCGCAAGCAGCGGTGTTGAGCAAAAAAAAGCGAGGCACAAGCCCAAGAGCAGAAGGGATTGGCTCAAGATAATTTGGAGAGAAAAAGGTCTGCTCATGGGTGTATTGTGATGGCTTGCCGAGTGGAATTTACTATCTATCATTGTACTGCCATGGGAGGCACTTCGCAAGAGTGGGCACCAAGGGCGCAGGTTTCAATGCTTTATGTCTAGCAATCTTTGTGCTAACGCGGTTGATGAGCGGTTGGAAAAATGTGTATTTGCCGGTTTAGGCTGTATTCAAGAGGAAAGGAGAGAGTTCTGCTATGGTATTTGTGAGGGGGCGCTGCCATTGTGCAGCGGTACAGTTTGTGGTGCGGGGCATAGATGCCCGCCCAAAGGCTGTAGCTCGTTGTAATTGTTCGCTGTGTATCCGCAAAGGGGCACTGATGGCTTTGGTTGCCAAAGAGCAGTTCGAGCTGCTTGCTGGGGCTGAGTTTTTGAACTCGTACCGCTGGAATAGCGGCATAGCCGAACACTTTTTTTGCCGAATTTGCGGTATTTACACCCACCACTCCAGGCGTGGAGACCCCGGCCAATATGGCGTGAATGTCGGTTGTCTAGAGGGCGCTGAACCGCTTGAGTATGCAGATCAATCTGTGGCTCTGGTCGATGGCAAGAATCTCCCCTTAGAGTAGCCTTGTTCAAGTGTCTGGCACCTATGGATGGCATTACCGACATGCCTTTCCGTGCCATTACCCGCAAGATCAACCCAGAAGTCTGGCTGTTCAGCGAGTTTACCAATATCCAGCGCATCAGCGAAAATAACGGACAACGGTTGCGCTCGGATACCGCTGATGCACGCTATATTGTGCAGGTATTCGGCAACACTCCCGAGGATTTTCGCAGGGCTATGCCCCTGCTGGAGGATATGGGCTGCAGCGGTGTTAACATTAACATGGGCTGCCCCTCACAAAAAATTGCCAACTCCCAGCACGGGGCAGCCTTGATGAAACATCCAGATACCGCTTGCCGCATTGTTGAGGCCTGTGTGAAGGCGACCAGTTTGCCGATCTCGGTTAAAACTCGTATCGGCTGGCACGACTCATCGGAGCTTGAAACCTTTGCCCGGGCATTGGAGAATAGTGGATTAAGTGTGCTGATCATACACGGGCGCACCTATGCACAAAAATTCAAGGGCAGTGCCGATTGGGCGCCGATCTATGCCCTCAAGCCCAGCTTAAGCATTCCGCTTATCGGCAATGGAGATCTGGGCGACCATGAAGATGGGCTGGAACGGTTGGGCAACCTAGACGGCTACATGATTGGGCGTGCCTCCTACGGCAATCCATGGGTGTTCTCTGAGAGGAGTATGCAAGAGCAGCTCACGCTAGCCGACCGATTGGAGGTGATGGGAGAGCACTATAGCATCAGTCGCAGTATCAAGCCCGAACGTCGTGCCCTGCTTGAGTTTCGGAAGCACCTCGCCGGCTACTTGGGTGGTTTTGACCCCAGCGGTGTAATCCGCAAGGAGTTCATCTCTGCAGGCAAGGAGGTCGAGTTTTTGTCAATTTTGCGCAGATACAGCTACAGCTAGCAGTTCAACACCTCTTCTGCGCCCTCGAGGCGCAGGGGAAATGGCGCCACAATTCCTTGCCCAAGCCCCTCTGCAGTGAGTCTGTGTAAAACGAACCTTCTGGAGGAGCTTCTTGTGCTAGGTATACCAACGCCCCTGCCAGGTGTTCTGCGCTGCCATCTGATCGAGGATATACTGCACTGGGCGCATACGCTCTTTTGTCCAAGCGGGGGCGACCAGCTGATCATGGCGGCTTGCGGTGGCTGCCAAGCGGTGCACTGCAACCTTGGGTGAAAGGTATTCAAGAAAATAGATCACGCGCCGACTATACTCTTCTAGGCTGATCGGGGTGAACTGCCCCTTGGCGTAGAGTGGTTCCAGACCAGTGCCCTTGAGTACATGCAGGTTGTGCACCTTAACCGAGTCTATGGGCAGGCTGTTGATCAGCCGTGCCGTTTCGCCCAGGTGTTCCAGCGTTTCGCCTGGAATACCAAAAATAAGGTGTATGCCCACATGGGCATTGGTCTGGGCTTTGAGTTTGTGGATTGCCTCAATCCCGCAGAGGCTGGTGTGCCCACGCTTCAAAAAGAGCAGGTGTTCCTCGTTGAAGGTTTGCAACCCTAGCTCGATCTGAACGCTCGTTTGCTGACTTACCTCTGCAAGCATCCTGAGCATATTTTTGGGCAGGCAATCGGGGCGTGTACCCAGCACCAGCCCGACCACTCCTTCATGCTTTGCGGCGGTTTTGAGCAGAGATCGCAGCGTCTCTACCCGGGCAAAGGTGTTGGTGTAAGACTGGAAGTAGACCAAAAAGTGTTCGGCCCTATAACGCTTGGCAATCTTTGCAGTGTTGCGTTTGATCTGCTCGGCAAGCGGGGCACCATGCTCCAGATGATAGGCAGCAGAGCCGTATTCATCGCAGAAAATGCAAGTCTCCATGCCATTGTTGCCCTTGCGGTTGGGGCAGGTGCTCGCCACACTGACCGAGACTTTATAGGTTTTTGCTCCGTACTTGTCTTGATAGTAGCGACTGATCGGAAAGTAGCGCTGTCCATTCCATCGGCTAAGATCTGGGCATTGCGCACAGGTTGGCTGCTCTGTTGTGGTGGACTTGCTGTGCATGGGGATCAGGTGCTGCTGATCAAGGTTCCGCATGAGTGATTGCCGAACACCGAGCGGATTAGGCTATGGCTGGCGTGGGCAGCGGTGATCACCACATTTTGCACACCCTGCTCCAGTGCGTGGCAAACCGCCTCCATCTTGGGGATCATCCCGCCGCTGATGCTTCCCTCTTGCATGATCTCATGCGCCTGCACCAGCGAAAGCTGCTCTATGCGCTGCCCTGCAGCGTCTAAGACCCCCTCAACATCGGTCAAGAATACCAAAAATGATGCCTGTAGGGCTGTAGCAATACTGGTTGCCGCCTTATCGGCATTGACATTTAGTGTTTGCCCCTTTTCATCAAGAGCCAGCGGCGAGACCACCGGGATAAAGTCGTTATCGATCAACACCTGCAGCACCTCTGGATTCACCGCTTGTACCTCACCCACCAGCCCATATTCACGGAGGTGGGTCTGTTCTGCTTGCAGCAATCCGCCGGATTTGCCGCTCACTCCGACTGCCCGAATATCTGGCTGGGTAGAGAGCATAGCTACCAATTCTTGGTTGACCTGTCCGGAGAGCACCATCTCTGTCACTGCTAGAGTTTGGGCGTCGGTGACCCGCAGTCCATCGATAAATTGAGGACTTATATTCCGCAATTTGAGCTCGGCGTTGATTCGTGGCCCACCGCCGTGTACTAGCACGGGGCACATGCCCAATCGGCGCAGTTGGCACAGATCAAGCAAGGGCTCTGAGAGCACTCCCTCGCTCATTCCCGCCCCACCGTATTTGATCACTACTATATCATCAAAGTTCTGGCGTATTTTCTCCAGCGATTGCAACAGCAGATCGCCCTGCTCTGCTGGATCAAGTTGGGATGCAGATGCCTTAGTGTCCCCTGTGTTCATTGGTGCTGCACTCACTTGCGTACCCCGTAAGGGTCTTGTTCCACCGGCGGAACCGGCAGCGATTCTTTGGCAGAGCGGGCTTTTTTGACTTTTGTTGCCTCCTCCTGATCCTGGTACCAGAGGTCAAAGTCGATTTTGTGCTTGTAGATGAACTCCGGTGGACCCTGAATATGGCGCTGTCGCACGATCAAAGCTGAGCTCGGCTTGGACAGGTAGATCACCGGGGTGACCTCGTGCATGGCCTGCTCAATGTTGTAGATCGCCTCGATCCGTTTTTCTTCATTGAGGTTGAACTCGTAGGTTTCGATCCACTCGTCGATTTGTGGAGTGCCATACATGAAGAGGTTGTTGGTATTCTTCTTCAGGTTCTCGGTGTGCAGAAATTGGCGAGGAGAAGGAAAAGTACCCGAACCAAAGGTCACCAGAAAGGCCGGAAACACCCGTTCGTTGATGCCACGGAAAAAAGTGGCGCCATCACGGAATTCTAGCTGTAGGTCTACCCCTATTTTGGCTGCTGCCTCCTGGAAGAGAGTGAGGGGCTCTTTGTAGAGCTCTGCTGCAAAAAAGACCTTGAGGCTCAAGGGTTTTCCGTCTTTTTCTCGAATGGTGCTGGCGCTATTGCTGCGCTTCCAACCGCTGTTCTCAAGGATTTCTTGGGCTTTAGCCAGATCAAAGGGATAGGTCTTCTGAGCTGGGTTGCGGTAGGGCGGACCAATATCAAAAAAGTGCTCCTTGCGTGTGTAGAGGTTGTAGAACACATTTGCATTGATCGTCTCAAAGTCAAAGGCGTGTGCCAGGGCAATGCGCAACTTGGGATCAGACCAGGGTTCCATTTGCGTGTTGAAAAACAGGCCTGACAGACCGCTTGGCCGATCGTAAAAGAAACGCTGTTTAATGATATAGCCCCTTTTGATCGCGTCTATGTCGGTTTTCTTTTCCCACTGTATGGGGCTCAGGGTAAAGTAGCTGAGTTTCCCCTTTTTGAACAGTTCGTAGGCTACATTGTCCTCTTTGATTACATTCAGGCGGATGCGGTCGAAGTGGAATCGATCACGAAAGTAGCGTTTATCCGCTCCCCACCAGTCTTTGATCCGCTTGAATTCCACCGATTTGCCCTTCTTGAACTTGCTGAGTACATAGGGTCCAGGCACCACATTGGGCCTCCACTGGTATTTTTTGATCCAGTCTTTATCCAGGGTAATGGCGTGGCGTGGCGATGGGACGAGGTTAGAGATATCAAGCGCACGCCAGCTCGGCTTGGTGAGCACTATTTTTAGGGTGTGCTCGTCTATAGCGGTGATACTGGCAAAGTTTTTCTCTTGATAGCTCTTGTAGTACGGGGCTTTGAGGTGTTCTGAGCGATACATTTGGTCTGTGAACACATAGTCATTGGCGGTAATTTTTTCGCCGTCAGACCAGCGAGCGTCTGGATCGAGCTTGTAGTAGACGGTGGTGTTATCGGCACTGACAAACCAATGGGTAGCCAGCTCTGGGGTGAACTCTTGAGTACTTGGGTGTCTATTGACCAGGCTCAAAAAAGCGTAGCGCCGGTTATAGCCCACAAAACCGCCGCTGTTGCTGTTTGGTCCATACAAGCGGAAAGTGAGGGGGTAGGAGGAGAGGTGCGCGACCAGCGTGCCTCCTTTTTGGGGCGTATAATTCTCAAAAACTGGTGCAGTGGTGTTGGTTTGCCATTTGAGGTCTGCCGGCAATTTCTCGGCGGTAGCGAGCATACCTAAACCGAGGCAGCTGCTCAGCAAGAGTACAAGGCGGCGAACACTACAAGAGATAAAAGAAAACATGGGTATAATCTGAATTGAGCTTATGGGGGGGCGGAAAAATGATAAGACCGCCCCCCACCAGAGCACTAGCGTAAGGGAATGGCGAGCAGGGCTTGTTGTCCATAGCGGTTCACCAGCAGGGTAATGCTCTCACGCCCTTGGGAGAGGCGGTCGATAGCATCTACCAATTGCTGTACGGTATCTACCTGTTCGCCAGCCGCAGCCAGAATAACATCACCAGGGCGCAGCTTACCCGTTGCAGGGGATTTATTTTGCAGGCTTTCGATCAGGAGCCCACGATTGACCCGCAGGCTAAACTCACGGGCAACATCTGGGGTTACCTCTTTGAGTACCAGCCCCAGGGGAGTGATCCCGCCGCCACTGCCAAAGGCCTCATCTCTGTTGCCCACTGCAACCCTTTTGTTGATGGTTCTGCCCTTGCGATAGATGCTAATACGCACCTCTTCTCCGGGTGGGGTCTCTGAGATTATGCGGATAAGATCGCTGCGATTTTTGACGGTTTTACCCTGGACCTTGGTGATTACATCGCCGGTTTGCAGTCCAGCCGAGGCAGCGGGGGTATTGGGGAAGACCTGCACTAAAGCAACCCCTACCAGATCTTTGGGGAGGCCCATGGATGCTGATAACTCAGGTGAGATATCTTGAGGCTGTACCCCCAGATAGCCCCGGGTAACGCTGCCCTTCTCTCGTAGCTGAGCGATAACATTTTTGGCGAGGTTGATGGGTATGGCAAAGCCGATATTTTGCCCCGAGGCAGCAATAGCGGTGTTAATCCCCACCACCTTACCCTCGGCATTGAAGAGCGGTCCGCCTGAGTTGCCCTGGTTGATGGCGGCATCGGTCTGCAAAAATTGCCCATAAGCGGTGCCCTCAAAAATATCTCGTCCTTTGGCACTGATAATCCCAGCTGTGACAGAGTGCGTCAGGCGCAGCGGATTACCAATTGCCAGCACCCAGTCTCCCACCTCGAGCGCATCTGAATCTCCAAAGGTCACAAAGGGAAGCCCTGTTGCATCAATTTTGAGGAGGGCCAGGTCGGTGGCTGGGTCTTGCCCGATCAGCTCTGCTGCGTATTTGCTGTCATCTTGCATGATCACCTCAAACGCCTTGCCGTCCTCAACCACATGATTGTTGGTGATAATATAGCCGTCTGCACTGATGATAAAGCCAGAGCCAGAAGGGCGCAGGCTTTTCTCTCGATCTAGGGGCATATTGGGAAACAGCTCCCGCAAATAGCGCTCAAGCCTTGGGTCTTTTTGCGTTTCTACCTGTATGTGCACCACCTTGGTCTGCTCTGACTTTACGATGGGCGCAAACGAGCTGATTCTAGCAGAGAGTGAAAAGGTCGTCAGCAGTAAAGAGCAGATGAGAACAAGGGTGTTGGTTTGGCGCAGTATTTTTTTCATGTTGTCTTTTGGTGAAATTTGTCTTTTGGTGAAATGCTAGAGGTCGAAAGTACAAATAGAGTTATACTCAAATAATACACATAATCTTGGCTTTGCGCAACGCTTGTTGCGAGTTGGCAGCTATAATTTGCGCAATTAGTGCAATTAGTGCAAGGGAGTAAACATACGCACGAAGCGTAGCCCGCCGAATATGCCCTCTTGTGGGTCGATGGAAAGGTATATCCAGCGTGCCTTGGCGCGAACATTTTTTTTCTCAACAAACCCCCAAAAACGGCTGTCCAGAGAGTTGCGCCGATTGTCGCCCATGGCGTATAGCTTCCCCGGGGGAATAGTGATGGAATCTCGCAGCAGAATGGGTCCACTGCGTGGATCCAAATAGGGGGTATAGCCCTTCTCCAGCTCGCCGTTGATGTACACCTGCTCTCCGGAAAAGCGGATGCTATCCCCCTCCAGGGCTACTGCCCGCTTGATGTAATCTATGCAGGTTGGCGCATACCTGGGGTTGATAAAGCCCATTAGCAGAGACTTTGTGATATCATAAAAACTGTAATACCAGGTGTCGCATTTTGCCGGGTTTTGCGGGCTGGGGAAAATGATAATGTCGCCACGCTCTATGGGCTCTTCGAGCACTTTGCTTTCGGTAAAGGGTATAACAAAGCCATAGGCGTGCATATCCGCAAAGAGCTGATCCCCCTCCAAAATGGTGGGTATCATCGATCCGGTGGGTACCCGAAAGGGCGAGTAGAGCCAGGTGCGGAAGATGGTCGCCACGATTATCGCAAAAAGCAGAGCCTCGACCCACTCTCGCAGCCATTTTATTTTGATAAAGCGTTCTAGATTGATGATTTTTCTCATGCTGGTTTATGTATTAGCTCTCCTCAAGTAAAGAGCGGCAGAAACGCCCGGTCGCCACAGCGCCCTCTGCTTCCATTTTTCGTAAAATTGCGCTTCCCAAAATAGCTACATTTACCCCACGCTCCCGCAAAAATTTAACCTGTTGAGGGCTAGATATGCCAAAACCTATGCCCAGCGGTGCTTGAGCGTGGCTTTGATATTCGCTGATGGTGGCGCTCTCTTGTTCGCCCAGTGCCGTTTTCTCTCCGGTGACGCCAGAGCGCAACACGCCATAGACCATGCCGGTGCTGACCTGACCCATGCTCTGCAGGCGTTGTGCAGAGTGCTTGGGAGTCATGATGAAAACGCTCGCCATATCAATATTTTTGCAAGCCTTGCGGTATTCTTCTCCCTCCTCTGGGGGCAGGTCGGGTACAACCCAAGCGCAGGCACCGGCTGCTTGCGACTGGGTGATCATATGCTCAAAACCACGTGCATAGAGGATATTAGCGTAGCTCATAAGCATAATTTCCACCTCAGGGTAGCGTGCACGCACTCTGCCCACAAAGGCTAAGCATTGATCAACACTGGTACCTCCAAGCACCGAGGCAATGTTTGCTTTGGTGATGCTCGGTCCATCAGCAGAAGGCTCGGTAAAGGGAATTTGCAGCTCAAGCAAGCCCACCCCATTGGCGATCAGATTCTCGATCAACTCCCAATTTTTCTCAAAAGAGCTATAGCCGAGCACCAGGTGGGTCATCAAAGCTATGCCGTCTTTTTTTTGCAGTTTGTGTATGTGTTCGCTTAGCCTCATGCTTGCCCCTCACCCCCTTTTTCAACAGCCTGATATTCCCCGGCTTTGGCAATGATAAACTCATGCCACTTGTGATCGGGAAAAGCCTTAGCAACGGTGAAAATATCCTTATCGGCACGCCCGGATAAACTGATCAAAACGCTCTCCTCCCGGCTCATCTTTGGAATCTCCTTAAAGGCTTGGGCAAAGGCGTGGGTTGACTCAAGAGCAGGTGCCAAGCCCTCGAGCTTGAGGGTTAGGGCAAAAGCTGCTTTGACCTCATCGTCTGTGGCAGCGGTAAAGCGCACCCGCCCGCTGTCGTTCAAATGCGCCAGTATCGGTGAGATGCCGATATAGTCCAATCCTGCCGAAATCGAATGGGTATCGCGCATTTGTCCATCTGCGTTTTGCAGGAAGCGTGTTTTGTAGCCCTGGGCTATGCCCAGTGCTCCGTCGGCATAGGCAATGCGGGTGGCATGGCGCTGCTGTTTATCCTGCGGTCCATAGCCACCGGCCTCCACGCCAACCAGATCGACTTGGTGATCCTCCAAAAAAGCCGAAAATATACCCATAGCATTCGAGCCACCGCCGACACAGGCATAGACCCGATTGGGCAATGCGCCCAGGTGCGAGAGCATGTACTCCCGGGATTCTGCGCCGATCACCGAATGGAGCCAACTGACCAGCGAGGGAAAGGGGTGTGGGCCGCAGGCTGTGCCCAGCACATAGTGGGTATCGTCCATGCGTTCGGCCCAGTCGCGCATAGCCGCATTGATCGCGTCTTTGAGGGTTTGTGCGCCGTCTTGCACCGGGATCACCTGGGCGCCCATCTTTTCCATCCAAAAGACGTTGGGGCGTTGTCGGGCTACATCTTCTGCTCCCATGTAGATGGTGCATTCAAACCCAAATTTGGCGGCGATGGTGGCGGTGGCTACCCCGTGTTGTCCTGCGCCGGTCTCGGCGATGAGGCGGGTTTTGCCCATGCGTTTGGCCAGCAACCCCTGTCCAACTACGTTGTTCAGTTTGTGGGCACCAGTGTGATTCAGGTCTTCGCGCTTGATGAAAACACGGGCACCCCCAAAGTGCTCGCTAATTCGGTTCGCCTCGGTAATTGGGGTTGGACGGCAAGAATAGGTGTGTAGTAGCGAAAGGTATTCCTCCCAAAAGCCAGATTTGGGGTCTTGCGCCTCTTGGAAAGCTCGCTGCAATTCTTCAAATGTTTCATACAGAATTTCGGGGATAAACCGTCCGCCGTATTCCCCGAAGTACCCCCTGCTATCTGCTGTTATCATAGGTCTTTTAAGTGTTGATATTGTGTTCAGAGGCTGCTATCCAAAGCCTGTTCAAAGATGCGTGATACCTTGGGTATATCCTCATGGTCTATATCTCGATGCAAGACGAGGCGCAAGCGACCCTCCGGCAGGATGGCAAGGCCGGACTCTTTTGCTATGGTACACAGCTTAGCCAGGCATTCTGGCGGAAAATCCACAAAGATCATGTTGGTGTTGACTTCTGGCTTTAGGCCCAAGCCGTGCAGAGCTGCCCCCAATGTTGCAGCTTTATGGTGATCCTCTGCGAGGTGCTCTGGACCCTCTTGCAGGGCAATGCTCCCCGCTGCTGCCAAGATGCCCGCTTGGCGCATACCCCCACCGGCTACTTTGCGCCAACGCCTACAGCTCGCGATAAAATCATGATTGCCGCAAATAACCGAGCCAACCGGTGCCCCCAGCCCTTTGGATAAGCAAATGGTCAGGCTGTCGAACAGGCGAGCGATACGTTCCAACTCACAACCAAGTGCAACCGCTGCGTTGTACACCCGTGCCCCATCAAGGTGATAGGCCAAACCCCGCTCTTTGGCGAGATTGGCAATATCCTGCATGTACTCCAGCGAGAGCACCTTGCCACCGATGGTGTTTTCTACGCTGATGAGGCGGGTACGCGCAAAGTGAAAGTCATCGGTTTTGATGGCATGTTCTATGGTCTCTCTTGGCAAAGAGCCGTCGGCAGCATGGGTAATCGGTTGGGGTTGTATGCTGCCAAAGACTGCCGCACCGCCGCCTTCATACTTGTAGTTATGCGCTTGTTGACCGACTATGTATTCATCACCTCGTTGGCAGTGGGTGAGCAGAGAGAGGAGATTAGCTTGGGTGCCGCTGGAGGTGTACAAAGCTGCCTCTTTGCCGCTGCGTTCAGCAGCAAGGGCTTCCAGCTGCCTTATGCTCGGGTCTTCTCCGTAGACATCATCGCCTACCTCCGCTTGCGCCATAGCCTTTCGCATGGCTGGGGTTGGCTGGGTGACTGTGTCGCTTCTGAGGTCTATTATTGTGCTGCCGTTTGGCATCTCTGCTCCATTGAGCTTGGGTTGGAATGAAGTGTAATGCTCTAACCTATCATTGCCATTTTGCTGTGAGTTGTAAAGGCGAACCCAAAATTTACCGCCAGTAGAGCACTAAGCAGAGCGCAAAGCATGCCGAGAAGACAAATTGAAACAGAGCCGATGCTCCTAAGTAGCGGTTGAGCCTTGGGGTAATCGGGCAGGCGCAGAACTTGCGCCACAACACCAATGCCACCGGGGCAAGCACCAGCACAACCAGCCCCGCCGCAAAGTCAAACAAGAGGCTAAAGAGGACAAGGCACAGAAAAGCTATGCCCAAAAAGCATCCATAGAGGTGGCGTGCACTCTTGCGCCCAATTTGTATGGCGAGGGTACGCCGACCTGCCTTGTAATCTGATTCCATATCACGATAATTATTCACCAGCAGGACATTTGCCGCCAGCACACCTTGAGCGAGTGCGGGGAGGATAGTTGTGCCAGAAAACACCGAATTTTGCAGGTAATAGGTGGCACAAGTGGGCAGAAAACCAAAGAAGGCAATAGTGTAGACCTCTCCAAATGGAGTGTAGGAGATGGGCTGGGGTCCCGCCGAGTATAAATAGGCTCCCAAGAGTGCACAGACCCCCATTGCAATAACTATCCAGCCCCCATACCACGCCAGCCAGAGACCAGAGATCAGAGCACCGCTGGTCAGTGCCACCGCAATCCATACGAGGGTAGAAACGGCAAACCAGCCCCTCTCTGCAGCCCTTGGCGGGCCGAGGCGTTGGGCTGAGTCGACCCCCTTACGAAAGTCTTGAATATCATTGATCACATTCGCTAGCATTTGCAAAAAGGCACCAGTGATACAACAGAGCGTAAAAATTCTCCACGAGAATCCGGGCTGGTGTAGGCTGAGAGCACTGCCCACTAGCAGAGGAGAGAGAGACAGCAACAGCGTTTTGGGGCGCAGGAGCAGCAAAAATCTGACTAGCGTTTGTGCTATCTGGGCAACAGCCATGGAGGTTTCGGTTCGGGAAATCATCAAAGTTCGCTATAAAACATACCCTACACACCATACCACTTTCCCAAATCCAGAACAAATGGACCGCCTCCCCACCCCAAGGAGATAGAACAGATATAACGAGAATCAGTACCCAGCATAAATCAATCAATCAAAACCTCAATTATCAAAGCGCAGAGATATGAATGATCAAGGGCAAGCGAGCATGATTCCTATGAGTCCTGCTACATAACAACTATTGCGGGAGCACTGATTGCACGGCTTGTATCGAGCAGATCTGAGCGAGACAATACCCCTGTAGCTTGCCTTTTGCTCGATACACCGCCTGAGAGCAGCGCAAAGCAGGGGTTGTACTTGCCGCTTTTCGGCATGAGGAGGCCTGTTTTGCTGCGGGGAGGAAGTTTTATGAGGGAGAAGGGTTAGAAAATAGAGAGAGTGCGAATGAGCTTGACCACCAGCACGTACGCAAAAAGAGCAAAGAATATGTTTGAGAAAAACAGGGGAACAAAAAGTATAGCACTGCCGTACCGAAAATTTAAAAATATATGGCGAGAGCGAAACTGCTCCTCGATTCCGGCAGAATTTGGGTTGTCGTTATCGGGCTTGTAGCGGTAGCCAATATGCCCAATGGCCATACACACAAGGTAGAGTAGCAGCCAAATGTAGATATTGTTTTCGATAAAGCTTTGCATGGCAGATAATGTGGTGTTTCATTCAGGTCAACCTTCCTAGGCTATCCATCGGCATAAATCCTCAAAAGCTAAAGCCCAAAGCATGTTTTATTGGGCAAGCTCATGAGAGCAGGCGATCAGCGGATATGCAAGTCCCGCCGCTTGATCCACACCTCCTTCCCACCCCAGACCGCTTCTCCAGCCCTTTTGGGGATAAAGCGCACATAATCGCCAAAGCGAGCGGTGATGTATATTTCTTGCCCTGCCTTGGCCTGTTGTGCATGGAGTGGCGAGGTGTGCAGCGGGCGTTTTTTGAGCGGTGTATCCTGCAGTACCACCGCTTCTGTGCCGTGCCCCAAGTCCATCTGCCGTCCACCCCAGAGGATCATCAACAGTGCTAAGCCTATGCCCATAGTCCAAGCAGTCCAGCGCAGGGCTGCTGCATTCTGGTACAAGCGCACCGCCAGCACCAGCCAAAAAGAGCCGAAGAGCGATGCTATCAGCAGCATTAGACTGTGATCATCAATCAGGCGCTGCATGAGTAGGCTGCGAATAGACCAGATGGGTCTTTGGGATATCTCGCCGACTTGTTTTCGAATCTGCGCTATTTTTGCTTGGGTTGCTGGAGATGACTGCTGTTCTGCACTCGCCAAGAAAAATGCCTGCGCTTTACCCATGTGCCCAGCCTGTTCGTTTAGAATTCCTAGATTGAAGAGGAGTGCTGCGGTGTTATAGCGGGTATCGGCAGATTCTAGGAGGGATTGCAGGAGCAGGATTGCCCGCTGGCGGTGCTGAGCGGCACTGGTGTTATCTTCTGCCTCTTCTGCAGTGGAGAGCGCTTGCAACTCTCTTGCCATAAACTCCCTTGCAATAAGAGCGCGCAGAGAGGCTTCTCCCCCGGTTTGTGAGAAGGTGGCAGTTGGCCAAAAAGAGGCGGACAAAAATACGAGGCAACAGAGCAACACCAAGGGCTTGCTGGTGGCTTTCTGCGCGCTTGTGTTCAGATTGGCTCTGCTTATTGGGAGTACAGCCATGCTTAGCTTGCCTCAGGTATAGGGGCAATCATGGCATTCATCGGCCGGAAACGCCTGCCATCGTTTGGCATTGACGCACACGCTCTCTGGCAGGTGTCTGGCATCGTCTGAGTTCATGTATACTTGGAGTTCATCATTGCAGTTGAGCAGTATTTTTACACGGGTTTTCTCGCCCAAAAATCTACGCCCCACTATGCAACCATCGTGCTGTTCGCCAGCGGCGGTACGCAAGGTGATGTCTTCGGGACGCACCATAAAACAGTGCATGTCTGCTCTCTGTTTGCCCGGGTGCTGACAAGCCTTGCCGCCCTCTGCAAAGTTTTGGTTCCAATTTTCGTTTAGGGCACCATCGGCGCACTGCCGCCAGATAAAGTTAGCCTGTCCCAAAAATTCCGCTAGCCAGCAGGAGTTGGGCTTGCAGTAGAGTTCTTGGGGTGTGCCCATTTGCAGCAAGGCGCCATCTTTCATCACAGCGACTCGATCGCTAAAGTCAAAGGCCTCTTCTCGATCGTGGGTCACAAATACCACGCTTACCTCCTCCCGCTTAAAAATAGGGCGCAGCTCGGCGCGGATACGCTCGCGGGTATGCGGATCGCAGTTGGAAAAGCATTCATCAAGCAGCAGTATTTTTGGGCTAGGGGCCAAGGAACGGGCGATGGCTACCCGCTGCTGCTGCCCGCCAGAGAGTTGGTGGGGCATGCGCTGTCCGAGATCGGCAATGCCCATCAGGCGCAGCAGAAAGGCGATACGGTCTTTTTTGGCAGCCGACTTGCCGTTTAGCCCAAAGGCTAAATTCTCGGCGACTGTCATATGCGGGAAGAGCGCATAGTCCTGAAAGACCATGCCTATACCCCGCTGCTCGGGGCTGAGGCTCCGTTCTGAGGTGGAAACAGTTTTTCCCTGAAAACGGATCAAGCCGCTGTCGGGCTTTTCAAAGCCAGCGATCAAGCGCAATAGGGTCGATTTGCCGCAACCGGAAGGCCCCAAAAATGCAGTGATTTCACGGTTGTTGATGGCGCAGTTGAGATTGTGCAAGATGGTGCTATCTTCATAGCGTTTTGACAGACCTTGCAATTCGAGTATGGGTGCAGCGTTCATGCTATTTTTGCGTATTTTTGTGTTTTTTTCTGAGCTGATTGTGAATGATAGCGGTGAGTACAATGGGGATCAAGCCTACCAGAGCAATAAGCAGGCATGCCGCCGCCGCCTCTTGAGGCAATCCCTCTGAGTTTACCTCCCACACATAGGTAGCCAGGGTGTTCACCCCAAAGGGGCGTAGCATGAGCGTGGCGGGCATTTCTTTGATTACCTCGATCATTACCAGCAAGAGTCCGCTCAATACCTCGGGGCGCAATAAAGCAAGGTAGACCCTGCCAGCGACATACCAGCCCCCTCGCCCCAGGCTAGCGGCCGCCCGATCTATATTTGGCGAAACCTTTTGAAAGCCAGAGTGCACCGCCCCGTAGCCCAGCGTGGAGAAGCGCACACAATAGGCAAAAATAAGCCCGACCGAACTGCCAAATAGGGTGAGCGGAACAGCAAATGGCAGGGCGTCCAGTGCGCCCTGTAGTGCCCCTAAAACGCTGTAGATGCCCACTGCGAGCACCACCCCGGGCAGAGCATAGCCCATCATGCTCAAGCTTGCCAGTGTAGCCACTCCTTTGTGCGATACTCGGCGTCTGACAGCAGCAATGCACAGACCAACCGCCATGGTGACCACCGCAGCCATGCTTGCCAATTTTATGGTAGACAGGCATAGGTGCAGCAGGCGGTGCCAGTTTTGATCCTCTGGGTATTGCACAATCCAGTGTACCAGCACGCTAAAGGGGAGTGCTAGGGCAAAGAGCAAGACCCCGCAGATAGCCGCCAAACAACCGTAGCGCATGGCAGGGGTAGTGTTGCTAGCCTTGTTCTGGTGCAGCGTGCCTCGGGTTTGGTTGCCCTGTACTTGCGTGTAGCGGCGCTTGCGGCGTAGCCTTGACTCAAAAATAAACAGAGCCAGACTAATGCCGAGCAAGAGGCAGGAAATCTGTGCCGCCGCCAAGCGGTTGAACATACCAAACCAAACCTGATAAACAGCGGTGGAAAGGGTTTCAACACCAAATAGGCTCACCGTACCAAAATCTGCTAGAGTCTCCATGAGTACCAGCGCTAGCCCAATGAACAGCGAGGGTCGAGCCATAGGCAAGGCTACCTTGAAGAATATCTTTCGGCGAGCCACCCCAAGGCTGAGGGCGCTCTCAAAATGCGAGACATTTTGTTCACGAAAGGCACCGAGGGAGAGTATGTAAACGTAGGGATAAAAATTGAGGGTAAGGGCAAAAAACAACCCAAAAGGCGAGCGAAAAAGGTCGTCTATCCCCCAGTACCCAGATGAATACAGCCCCAAGCCATATCCCAATCCTCCGTATTCAAAGGCGCTAAAATAGGTGAACCCCAGCACATAGGCCGGAATACACAGGGGCAGCATAAGCAGTTTTTCAAGCACCCTTTTAGCCGGAAATTCATAAACCGCTACCATCCAAGCTAGGCTGGTCCCCAAGATGAGAGCACTTATGCCCACGCTGAGGCTCAAGAGCAGTGTATTGGTCAGCACCTCGCCAAGATAGGTCTGCCAGAGGTGCGCCAGTACATCCCATTGTGGTGTAAAAAGAGCACTGCCCACGCTGAGCAATGGCAAGAGCATAATCGCGCACAGCAGAGCAAAGCCTGCATAGCCTAGTGCTTTTTTGAGCATGGCAGCCTGTGTATCATGAGTTTCTGCTCTGATCTGTTGGGATAAAGAGTAGGGCATGAATACTGGTGAGTTGTATTGCAGAACACAGGAATACTTTAAGTACACATGACACAAATTTTTAATTTAGCATATGCACAAATTATTTTTTGTGGTCTAAATTTTTTTGCTTGATTTTGCAATTTCATTTTTGCCAATTTGTATCTGCTCCATTACCATCAAGATGAGATAAGAGTAAACAACAATCCTGCCCTGCACATGTCTCTAGCAAACAAGAAGGTCTATTTTCAAACCTTTGGCTGTCGCCTGAACAGATCCGAATCGGCAATGCTCACCAAAAACCTAGAGGCGTTGCACTACTCCCCCACGCAACACCCCGAGGAGGCAGACCTTGCTGTGCTCAATACCTGCACCGTCACGCACCGCAGCGACTCACACTGTATGCAGGCGATCCGCAGCTTTCGCGGCAAAAACCCGCAGGCAGTACTCGCTGTGGTGGGCTGTTTGGCGCAAATGGACAGTGCAAATTTACGCAAAATACCCGGGGTCAACCTCATCTTGGGCAATTCATCAAAATTTGCCCTGCCGCAGTATTTGGAGGGGTTGACAGCAACCAGCGAGCCTCTGGTGGTGGTGGAGCGTATCTCTGCAAAGTCCTTTACGCACCAATCAAATGGACAGCAAGACACCCGTGCCCGTGCCAACCTCAAGATTCAAGATGGGTGCGATTTTGCCTGCTCCTTTTGCATCATTCCCTTTGCCCGTGGGCGCTCACGCTGCCGTGAGTTTGATGACCTGCTCGCCGAGGCCCAGCTGTTGGCGGCAAACCAGGTTAAAGAGGTGGTCCTCACCGGGGTGAATATCGGGCTGTATGAATACAAGGGATTGGGGTTTATTGATGTGCTCGATGCCCTTGAAAGCGTGGAGGGCATAGAGCGCATACGCATTAGCTCAATAGAGCCGACCACCGTTGATGAACGGGTGTTTGGGTATATGCAAAGCAAAAAGAGCAAGCTCACCCCTTACCTGCACCTGCCCTTGCAGTCCGGCAGCAACGCCATTTTGCAGGCCATGCGACGGCGTTATGTGATCGAGGAATATGCGGCATTCATACAGGCGGCGCACGAGGCTGTGCCGAACTTGTGCGTGGGGACAGATGTACTCACCGGCTTCCCCGGCGAAAGCGAGGTGCACTTTGCTCAAACGCTGGAGGCACTGCAAGAGATGCCGGTGCACTATTTTCATGTTTTCCCCTACTCAGAACGGCAAGGGGTGCGCTCGACCCGCTTGCCTGATAAGGTCGCCCCAGAGGTGATCAAAAGTCGTGCGGGGAAGTTGCGGGAGCTGAGTGCCGCCAAGCGCAAGGCCTATACACGCTCATTTGTGGGCCAGGATCTTGATGTCCTTTTTGAAAGCCAAGACGCATTGGGCAGTTGTTCGGGCTACTCAGACAATTTTATCCGGGTCAACGCCTATCAGCCGCATATACCCATGCAAAACCGTATCCGTCCAGTGCGCATTAGCGGTGTGAGTGGTGAGGTGGCCTTGGGAGAGGTGCAACAAAGTGGGATAGAGCAAGGGATCAGTTAGGCGAGAAAGGGGAGAGTTGCAGGTGATAGCAAAGCCAAAAATAGCCATTAGCTGCGGCGACATCAATGGGGTGGGACCTGAAATTCTACTTGCCTCGCACCAGCATATCTCCCGTTTTTGTCAGCCGATCTACTGCATTGACCGGCAGCTTCTGCAGACCTGCGCCACGCATTTGGGGCAGATTCTGCCCGATTTGCACTATGCTCCCCTAGAATACGCACAATCAGAATACGCACAATCGGGGCACCCCCTGCCCCCGCTCACTCCGGGGCAGATATGCCCTAAGGCGGGGGCTTATGCCTACCATTCTTTCCGCACCGCTATAGCACTTGCCCAAACCCATCAGGTGCAAGCCTTGGTCACCCTGCCCATTCATAAAACGAGCTGGCAGCTGGCGGGCATAGGCGAAAATGGACATACCGAGGTGTTGCGGAGACACTTTGAGCAGCAGGCTATCATGCTTATCGGCTCTCGTCGCTTGTTTGTAGCGCTCTACACCGAGCATCTGCCGCTGGCTCGGGTTGCCGCAGCCCTAAACCATCGGGATTTGAAAGATTTTTTGTGTCGCTTGGCCGCTTGCATTGCGCAAAACGACATGTTCGGTGGCAGCGAGAACAGTGAGCAGATAGGCGTGTTAGGCTGTAATCCGCACTGCGAGACCTATCATCCGGATCACACCGAGGATCGAATTATAGCCGCCGGTATAGCCGCTGCTAATGCGGCTCTGAGGTATGAATGTTTTGTCGGTCCAATCGCTGCTGATACCGCTTTTACCCCAGCTTATCGCCAACGCTTCGGGCTGCTGGTGGCAATCTATCACGATCAGGGGCTAGCACCCCTCAAAGCCCTCTATTTTGAACAGAGCGTCAATATCACCCTTGGTTTGCCTATTTTGCGTTCCTCAGTTGATCATGGGACCGCTTTTGATATAGCCTATCAGAACAAGTCGCCGTCTTGCCTTAGCTATCATGAGGCCTGCCATATCGCCGCGGTTGGCGGCCTTTGAAAAAATGTTGTCTGCCATAATGAAGGATAGATTATGATCTTCGGTATCGCCAAAGAAATAAAACCCCAAGAGGGACGGGTGGCGCTGGTTCCTCAAGATATTGCCCTGCTGATCGCTGATGGACATGAGGTGTACTGCACCAGTCTTGCTGGGGTGCGCGCCGGCATTACCGATGCGGACTATCAGTTTGTAGGAGCCCAGATAGTCAATACCAATGAGGCACTTTTTGCTCAGGCTGATGCTGTGGTCAAGGTCAAAGAAATACTTCCGCCAGAATACGGGTATTTGCGGGCGGGGCAGTGCATTCTGACCAATTTGCACACCGCCGGTAATCCAGAGTTAACCCAAAAACTTTTGCAATCTGGGGTGATTGGAGTTGCCCTGGAGGATTGCCAAGTCTATGGTTCTCCAAACTCTGCTTTTGCTGGGGAAATCGGTGCCTATGAAGGTGTGCGGCTACAATTTACTTGTCATGGCGGCTCGGGTAGGCATTTTATCGGGCGCCATGGAGCCGAACCGATCAAGGCGGTGGTGATCGGTTTGGGCGGTGTTGGTAGCGGTGCGGTACGTGTTTTAACTGCGCTTGGGTGCCAGACCCTTGGTCTTGATAGCTCTGCCAGCAAACGCGAGAGTGCAGCCCGCCATTACGCCGGCACAAATTTTCGGGTATCGGATATAGACACCCTCGCTGGCGAGATTGCCGATGCTGATCTGATAATCAATGCAGTCATTTGGAATAAAGCGCGTACCGATCACTTGATCACCCGCGCTGACCTCAAAAAATTGAAGTCAACCTGCGTAATTGTCGATATATCTTGCGATGAACAGGGGGCGATCGAGACCTCAAGAGCAAGCACTTGGAGCGACCCTGTGTATGTGGAAGAGGGCATACGCCACTTTTGTGTCGATAACATTCCGGGGGCAGTAGCTGTGCAAGCCTCCTACGGTTATAGTGCGTCGATTGTTGGTTTTTTGAGGGAAATTGGGGCAGCGGGCTTTGTGGCTGCTTGCCGCCAAAATGCGGCGTTACGGCGGGGAGTGGTGTGTGCAAATGGACAACTCTGCCATGCGGAAACGGCGCAAAAACAAAACTTGGATTGCCGGAATGTTGAGGAAACACTTGCTACAATAGTATAATAGCCTGCAAAACACTGCTGGCGCAAAAAAATAGTTCTGGTTGCCCTGCTGTTGACCATCTCAAAAATAGTGTGTAGCATGCACTTAGCCGTGTTGAAGATATAACCTATAGCCTTATGAAATTAGTGATGCTGAGACTCGCTGGAATTTTTAAGAATACCCTCTTATCTGTGTTTTTGTTGTTTTGCGGTGTTGCACCCTTGCTGGCGGATGATGTGGCGCGTGCCGCTGCCGCCAAGTTTAAGCAATGCGTCCCTTGCCACGGTACTGCCGGTGAGGGCAAGCGTTCGATAGAGGCGCCTTCAATTGCGGGATTGCCTGCTTGGTATGTGCAGTCGCAGTTGTTGGCCTTTAAGACTCAAGATCGCGGTTCGCACCCGGATAATCCAGCTGGTATGCGCATGAGAGCCATGGCTAACACGGTTGCTAACAGCGCTATTCCCGGGCTTTCAGAGCATGTGACCAAACTGGAATACACGCCAAAAACACCTGAGGTAGTTGGCGATGTGGCCGCTGGAGAGGCGCTTTATGGCACTTGCGCTGGCTGCCACGGCGTTAACGGAGCGGGTCTGGAGGCTCTGCAGGCCCCTCCGCTGGTGGTGCTTGATGACTGGTACATACAACGACAGCTCACCCTCATGCTCGATGGTAAGAGGGGATCGCGCAACAATCAACGTGTGAACATTATGCTCGCCACCGTGCAGGGAGTATTCTCTGAAGATAAAGCCAAGCGACAGGTGCAGATCGACAACCTTGTTGCCTACATTGAAACGCTGAAGCAAAAATAGCCTAACACAAATAATCCACATGGAACCAACCAAAACCCAAATACAATCGCAGGGGAACGCTGAACGTCCACACGAAGAGGTACAACCCTTTCAAAGCGATCCAGACGCCTTTATCAAACGGTGGTTTGTATTCTGGAACGCAGGGATTATTGCCTTTGGTGCGGTTGTTCTTATGTTGTTATTTTTTATATCCACTGATTAAAACTCAAGAGAGAGTGCTGATATGTTCGGTTTGCTCGAAAGCCTGTCTAGTTTTTCTGATTCGATAGACCAGTTGTTCCTACTGATCACTTTGATCACTATTTTCTGGTTCTTTGTGGCTCAGTTTGTCTTTTTATACTTCATCCTACGCTATAGGAAGAAGAAAAATCCTCGTGCCTCCTACATTGGAGGGACAACCCACAAAGAAATGAAAGTGCCCCATTGGCTGCACAACGCTATTTTGGGATTTGATGTGATAATAGTCGCCCTTGCCATGTGGGTCTGGTTTGATGTAAAACACGACATGCCAGCGGCTGATGAGACCATTCGAGTCACCGGCTATCAGTGGACTTGGGTGTTCCAACACCCTGGCAAAGACGGGCAGCTCCATACCGCAGATGATATTCGACTCGTCGATGAATTGCATGTGCAAGAGGGGAAAACCTACCATTTTGAGCTGACCTCAAACGATGTGCTGCACAATTTTTCTGTGCCCGTGTTCCGCCTCAAGCAAGACGCTGTTCCGGGGCGCATAATCCGAGGTTGGTTCAAACCCACCGGCTCTGGCACCTATGATGTGCAGTGTGCAGAGATTTGTGGCATAGGGCATGGGGCTATGTCTGCGAAAATACACATATACGATGCCAGCGGCTTCCAAAAATGGTTGGATACGGCAGAAGATGCCTTGCCCACTGCGCATTTGGCCAGCGCGAACTAGAGCATCTGCAACCCAGATATTTGCAAATTTATAAAACATTTTACAGGCAAACAATAATCTATCTACAGGATAATTTATGGGCGCTATGCATCACCAAGAAACATTTTGGAGTAAGTACATTTTTTCCGTTGATCACAAGATCATTGGTTTTCAATACCTGCTGACGGGTATGTTTATGGCTCTGATCGGTGGTTTCTTTGCCTATGCCTTCCGCATGCAGCTCGCCTTTCCTGGGCAGAATGTGCCCGGTTATGGGTTGGTGAGTTCTGGCGAATACAACATGTTGGTCACCAGCCACGGCACCATCATGGTGTTTTGGGTTGCTATGCCCATACTGCTCGCTGCTTTCGGCAACTGGCTTATTCCGCTGATGATCGGTTGTGATGATATGGTCTTTCCTCGCCTCAACCGCCTTTCTTATCAGATATTTTTGCTCAGTGCTGTAGTCCTGATTATATCCTTTTTCGTACCTGGGGGTGCTTTTGGTGGATCATGGGTGGCCTACCCGCCCCTTTCTGCTGTTGCTGACTACAACCTGACTCCCTGGGGCTCGGTGCTCTGGCTACTCGCTGTTGCCCTAGAATTCGTGGCTTTTTTGATCGGTGGAATCAATTTTGTGACTACCCTGATGAACTCAAGGGCGCCAGGAATGCGTCTTATCGATATACCCATGGTGCTTTGGATGATCGTCATTGCCAGTGTGCTCTTTATGGCATCGGTTGGACCACTGATGGCCGGTGCTGTCATGTTGCTTTTTGATCAGCTCTTTAGCATCGGATTTTACGATCCAAGTAAGGGAGGCGACCCGATTCTTTGGCAGCACCTCTTCTGGTTCTTTGGGCACCCAGAGGTGTACATAGTGCTTTTCCCCGCTTTGGGGGTAGTCGCCGAGGTGATTACCACCTTTGCTCGCAAGAAGCTTTTTGCGTATCGGGTGATACTTGCCTCGACCATAGCGGTTAGTGTGCTTGGTATGTTTGTTTGGGCGCACCACCAGTTTATCGCCGGTATCGATCCGCGAGTATCATATCTCTTTACCATTACTACCGTAATGATTTCGGTGCCGCTCACCGTGATGATGATATCCTACATCGCGACCCTTTTTAAGGGTTCTATACAGCTGCAAACGCCTATGTTGTTTGCGCTCTCTTTCATCGGGAGTTTTCTGCTCGGTGGTGTGACCGGTATTCCCCTTGGTGCCAGTGGTGCGGATATATTTTTGCACGACACCTATTATGTTGTAGCGCACTTCCACTACACCTTTTTCCCTATCGCCATTATAGGAGCCTTCACCGGGATATACTACTGGTACCCTAAATTTGTGGGGCGGCATATGTCAGAGTTCCTGGGAAAAGTACACTTCTGGGGTACTTTTATTCCGTTCAACCTTATATTCTTGCCCCTCTTTGTCTTGGGTGTTGGCGGTCAGCACAGGCGTATTTATAACTTTCAGCACTTTGAGCAGCTCTCTTCCTACGGGTATCAAAACCTACGCATGGTAGCTACTTTTTCCCTGGTGGTTATGCTCCTCTTCCAGATTGTGTTTTTGTACAACTTTTTTGCAAGCATGAAAAAAGGGAAAAAAGCCAGCAAAAACCCTTGGAAAGCCAATACGCTGGAATGGACAGCCGAATCGCCACCTCCACATGGCAACTTTCCTGTGTTTCCGTCTGTCTACCGGGGACCATATGAGTTTTCTGTGCCAGGAAGAAAAAACGATTATTGGCCACAAAACGAGAAGTGATAGTGGAGAATGTGGGGGATAATCCGGCATTGAATGAGAGTATTTTTGTACCAAGAACATCATAACACAACTCAAGCATGATACAACCAGAAGCAACCAGAAGAAGCGCAACCGGCATACCCACTGGAAAGTTGGCTGTTTGGTGGGTCGTGGGGTCAGAAATTGTAATTTTTGGTGGGCTCCTTGCCTCTTACCTGCTCTACCGATTGGTGTATGCAGACTGGAGCGAGCAGGCGGCAAATACAAGCGTGCTTGCCGGTGCGATCAATACTTTTATTCTGCTTACCTCAAGCCTGTTCATAGTGATGGCTCACCACGCAGCAGAGCGCAAGGAATACGGCAGATCCTTTGCCCTTATTTGGTTGACCATTCTGGGTGGATTGATGTTCTTGGTGGTAAAGTCGATCGAATGGACTACCGAGATTAGCCTGGGCTATACGATGGATTCCAATTTGTTTTGGTCGTTCTACTATAGCATAGCTGGTCTGCACGCCTTGCACGTTATTGGTGGTATGATAATCATGGCCATTATCTCATTTGATGTACGCAAGGGGGTTAATGCGCATCGGGTCGAATTGATTGGTATTTACTGGCACTTTGTAGATATAATTTGGATATTTTTGTTCCCGCTCCTTTACATTGCCAAGTAATTTAGTTCACAGTGCCTCTTGTCATTTGTCTCAAGAGACCATTGCACACAAAAGGATATTTTCATGAGTGGAGAAACTTCGCATTACAAACACTATGTCAAAATATGGGCTATTTTGCTCGTATTGCTTATCGTCAGTATCATTGGGCCTGAGTTGGGGATAAAGATAGTCACCCTGATCACCGCCTTTGGGATAGCCATAGTCAAGGCGTGGATTGTTGCGGCTTACTTTATGCACCTGAACATAGAGAAAAAATATATTTCATACTTGTTGCTTGCCCTGCTGGGAGCACTTTTCATACTTTTCTTTGGTACGAGCATGGATGTGATGCATCTTGATGGGATGCGCTGGGAGAAAGTGCGTTGAGTGCTGCCTTAAAAAATACAAAACCCGAAACGCAGCAGAGTCCCCAGCTTATTTCCAGTGTAGTGTTGGGAACAGTTCTTTTCGTGCTCACAGAGGTTATGTTCTTCTCTGGGTTGCTCAGTGCGTATAGCATTATCAAGGCGACTAACTTTGCTTGGGCCATACCAACGAATATCACTCTCCCCGTATTAGTGACTGGCATAAATACGGCCATACTGATTGCTAGTGGACTATGTTCTCTGCTCGCTTTGGTATTCCATAGACCTGGCGACAAGAAAGGCGAGAGCACCCCCCTGAGTGTTCTCTTGCTCTATGCCTCCTGTATTTTGGGTGCTATATTTGTTCTTATTCAGGGGTATGAGTGGTTGGAACTGCTTTCCTTTGGTTTCACCATGCAGTCTGGGCTTTTTGCTGCCAGTTTCTTCTTGCTGATCGGCACCCACGGTCTGCATGCCCTGGCGGGAGTCTTGACACTCTCATTTATCTGCCTCAAGAAAAGTCGTATGAACAGAGATAACCTGCTTGCGCTGAATGTCTTTTGGTGGTTTGTCGTTGGTATTTGGCCTGTCGTCTATGCCTTGGTTTATTTTTAGAAAGTTCTATGAGTAGCGTTCCTATCCTTAAAACTACCTGTTTTTTTGTATTCTCAATGCTCCTTGGGAGTATGTCATCTGTGTACGCTTGTAGCGGTTGCGCTTTTAGCCCTGAGGAAACAAAGGATACCTATATTCTTTCGGTAGCAATGCTCTCTTTTTTGCCGCTTACGCTGGTTGGTGCTGTATTATACTACATGTGGCACAAGCATCGCAAAAACAGGCAAACGATGCTCCATCAACAGGAGCAGAATACCTGAAACTTGTGCATAATACCCTTAAGCCAGAAAGACAAGATATCTTCTCTGTTGCTTAGACTATGCAAACGAGCTCTAATCAAACAAGCTATAATTATTATTAAAAGAGACACTTAGATGAACGTTGCTTTGAATGATGTAATGCCTTATGTGGCACTAATCGTTGTTTGTATGCTATTTACAATTCCGGGTATTTGGGGCTTCTTTTTTACCCACGCATTACTCGGCACGATATTGGGAATACTCCAGAAGGCTTTCGGTTTTACCGGTGCTGCCAATAAGGAAAAAGAGCAAGCTGTTCTCTCTGGGCTGGATGAGGGTGAAGAAAAAGAGATACTTTCTTTTGGCAGCGTTGCTATGCTAGCGACATTAGTGGCTATACTTGCGGTGTCTACTGCATTTTTCATCAATAGATGGGATTCATATGATCCCTATGAGCTTTCTGCTAGTGCCCCCATGGTAAAGCCTGAGACAATCGAGGCATCGCAGAGCAAGGTAGCAGCGGATGAAATGATGCAACAGTCAGAGGCAGCCGCCTCGGATAGCACAGCTGTAGCGAGTGCTCCTGCTGCCAGCCCTGCTCCGGCAGCTACTGCCAGTGCGGCGGGTGTTGGAGAAAGCGTATTCAAGGCAAACTGTCTGGCTTGTCATCAGGCGAATGGACAGGGTATACCGGGTGCCTTTCCACCGCTTGCTGGCTCAGAGTGGGTCACCAAAGATAGGAGTGTGCCGGTTAGGATCATCCTGCGCGGATTGCAGGGGCCGATCACTGTTGCCGGCGTGGAGTACAACAGCGTAATGGCAGGGCTGGGCGGCAACTTAGATGATACCCAGATTTCAGCGGTAGTAAACTATATCAGTACTGCTTGGGGTAATACGCCCGCTGATGCAGAAGAAATGACCCCCGAGCGGGTGGGTAGGATACGCAATGAACTCGGAGCAGGTGGACTTTTAACGGTTTCCGACTTGCAATAATTGTCAAAATTTGCAATAACTAGCCTGTTGTTGTATAGTGTAATTTTTGAGGCACCAATCGTAAAACAAATACTTTTCGGAGAAAAGCATGCAACATTCAGAATGGCATAGAGAGGAAGTTGGTAAGGGTAGACACTACCTACTCCCTAAGGAGGTATACACAAAATACGAAGAGACTGACTTAATACTTGAGCGCATAATCGAAAAGCTCAATGAGTTTGTTCATATCGAGGCAGCTGTTCGCATCACAACAGACACTCCATACGCTGAGCCTGAGCGTGCTGTGATAGCCATCCCCGGCAGTCCGCACCATGATCATATAATGCATAACTTTGCTAAAGTGCTGCACAATA
The DNA here is from genome assembly GCA_036872915.1 of Nanipora kamurai. Taxonomy (NCBI): domain Eukaryota; kingdom Metazoa; phylum Cnidaria; class Anthozoa; order Scleralcyonacea; family Helioporidae; genus Nanipora; species Nanipora kamurai. Next base: position 57,272 of record JBAHVQ010173337.1, read on the forward strand.
GTCTGGTGGGATACTATCTCAATGCTAATCCACGTACCCATCACTTTGGAATCTCCAACTGGATACTAGAGGGCAACATGAACTCTTTCATTTGCCGAGAGATGGAAAGCCTCATGTACCAGTTTCAAAATAGAGAAGATATAGCTGGACGCTTGCTCAAAGACTTACCGCTTAGCTACGAGAGCGACAGTGTTAGTGGAGAAGACTACATAGCCGATACTTTACGCGGTGGTATAGACATTACACTCGGCTTTCGTGTTTCTATCTTTGGAAACAGGGTAAACTCTAGTTCTATTTTCATACCTATTGATGCTGGTGCTAGTGTTATATCTAGGATTTACTCAAACATAGAGCAGATCATCGTGCAGAGTTTTTCATCCTATGATGAGAATAACGAGCAAGACTACCTGAAAATTACCAATACCTTGATATTCAAAGAGTTTATAAATGTGCTCAAGCGTTCTCGTCTCAAAGAGAATACCCGTAAAAAAATATTAAATGGGATAGCCTTCCCAACCTCGTTGACCGACAATATGTCGCAGCTCTATGGTAGAAAAATTGGTGATCCGGTCTACGATACTCTTAATCATGTTAGAGATGAGAGAGTTAGGGCTGCTAGTGATCGCTCTCGTGAGTTGTACAACGCTTTCATGATACGCTCTACCGAGATGACAAATAACGATGTCGATATTGAACAATTTTCCATAGCTCCCGGTGGTGGAGATGGTAATGATGATGGAAGGATTAAGGTTCCGGCGCCTCCTACCTCAGCTGGTGGTGGTAAGACGGCCGATGCACCCTCTGGTGAACCTTCACGGCGAAGAACAGGTATGAAGCGTGATGCGTTGCAAGAGTTGTAAATAGTATCAAGGCTAGTAGGAATAGTTGCATAGCTTGTGCACAACTTTCTGCTTGGCTTAAAAAAGCATGCCCTCTTGGGGGTATGCTTTTTTTGCTATTTTTTAGTAGCGTCAATCGCTCTGTTTTTCTCGTTAATTTGTATTGCTTGTTTTGTTGAAGACTAGGTATGGGAGGATAGCAATAAAGCTCTCGGTTGAGAATAATGAAAAAATTTTCTTAAAATTTACACCGAAAGAAACCGCTAATCTCCTCCTTAGGTCTGTAAATATGAGATATTATGATGACTAGGGGTTGCCTAGGACTGGAAATTGATTTAAGAGGAACAAAAGGGTTGTGTTTTTGGTTGTATGTAGTATAATAGTAGATTATTGCTTATTGATATCTGCAACACGCTGATCCTTGAGGTAAGTTCTGAAAGATTATGTATTCACAGTGCCTTAATTCGTTATTCATATTTTATAAGATACGATAAGATGCTTGACAAGACAAAATACCAGCATCTACTCCTACAGATGCGACGAGAAACCTTAGAAACGGTTGAACTAGAATCCCAAGAAACTCGTAAACCACAGTTGAGCGATATAGGCGATGATGTTGATTATGCCAGTGAAGAGCGCACACGAGAGCTTGCCCAGCTGTTTTATCAGCGCCATCATGAGCATCTAGAGCAAATTGATAGAGCGATTGAAAAATTGGAAAATAATGAGTACGGTGTCTGTGAGGAGTGCGAGGAGCCCATATCTGAAAGAAGATTATCTGCCATGCCCCTAACGCGCTACTGTATAGAGTGCCAAACCGATATGGAAATAGAGCAAAAAGCTATAGGCACTCTCGGAGCGCAAGAGAATATGTTCTAGTGCCTAGTGCTGGCACAGCGATTTATCGTGATAGTCTGCCGATCAGCAGCGGGATGAGAAAAGATATCACCGTGATGCGCAGTACGTGGTGAAAGGTAACGAATATGGGCTCGATCGAGTAGGCAAAGGCGATAATAGCCATCTCGTGTACTCCGCCCGGGGCAAAAGAGAGCAATAGCTTGATTGGGCTTTGCTCCAAGACTGCTGCCGTGCCGTATACCACCCCGAAGGTGCAGACTAGGAGTATAACAGTCGCTGCTATTCCGTGCAAGCTATAATTGAGCAGTTGACGTACTTGTGTACCGGCAAAGCGTATGCCGATCATGGTGCCGATTAAGATCAGTAGTATTTGCAAGATAATAGTAGGCAACTTCTGATCGGTAATCCCGCCGAGGTAGCAGAGTGAGGAGGTAAACATGCCGCCTAAGAACCAGGCGTTAGGAATCGAAGTTTTCCGCCAAATCCAAATTACCGGTACCGAACAGGCAATAACCAGTGCAAAGTCAAGCACCCAGCCCAAGTCTGCCCCCCCCGTTTTCAGCTCGTTAATGTCGTTGGCTACATTCCCGGTGTACCAGGTGTAAAATAGTGGCGTGAAACCCACTACTATCACCACCCGTATACTCTGCGCTAGGATTATCTTGGCTGGTGGGAGGTCGTGCTCTATGATGTATGAAGAAATAAACGCCAGCGCACCTGGGAGAGAGGCAAGGAAGGACTCTTGCCCGCCAAAGCCGGCGATGTAGCGAAAATAGAGATAGCCGAGGTAGCTGGATAGCAGAGTAAAGGCAACCATCACCAGCAGGGTACTCACCCATTCAAGCTTAAAAAGGTCGCCACCTTGGGCAATTGAGCTGCCCAGGTAGATGCCCACTAGCGCAAAGACGGCACCACGGATCGAATCGGGAAACTCGAGTTTCAGCCCATAGACGCTCAGTGTGGTCAGCAAAAATAGGGGACCGAGCATCCACGGCAGGGGCAGTCCGATCCAATAGGCAAGAGCAGCGCCTAGGATGGACAAAGCAAAGGTGAATGCCTTGATCCTCATGCGCAGTATAGCTTGCATCATAGGGTGTGCTGGAAGGGTATTATGCTCTAGCCGAGACCGCCGCAGCGCCAGCTATCCGCCCGAATACCGCTCCTGAGGTGAGCCCCGATCCACCCGGGTAGCCCCCGGAAAAGACCCCTCCCACCATTTCTCCGCAGGCGTATAGCCGATCAATAGGCACATTCTGCTGGTTGAGCACCCGTGCCTGATCATCTATGGCTAACCCCATGTAGGTAAAAGTAATTCCGCAGGTCACCGGAAACGCCTTGAATGGCGGGGTATCGATCTGATTAGCCCAATTTGAGCGTGGTGGGTTCAATCCAACGGCTTGTCGTCCGTCCAAAATGGTTGGGTCAAAGGGCTGATCGTTGATCGCAGCGTTGTACTCATGAATGGTCTGAAGAGCACTGCTGCTACTCTCAAGACCATCAAGCTGTGCCAACAAGCCTTCCAGCGTGTCTGCAGTATAGCAGCTCACATCGTGGAAGCGATATTCGGAGTAGAGGAGGTCATCGACCTTGGCATCAAAAATCTGCCAGGCGATATTGCCCGGTTGGGCGAGAATAGCCCGCCCAAACTGGGCATAGGTATAGTTGCGGAAGTTTTGCCCCTCATCGACAAATCGCATGCCCTCTCGATTGAGCATAACTCCCAAGAAATAACAAATCTTGCGGTAATGCTTGCGTTCGATGTAGGGCAAATCAAGGTTGCCATACTCGGGCATACCCGCATCCATGGGCACAGCGTGGCAGGCGTCGGCAACACCTTCGGTACGGGCACCAAGCTTGCGCGCCATTTCCAGCCCATCGCCTAGATTGTGCCGTGTACCCCGCACTCGAGCACTTTCCCAGTCTTTCCCCATAAGCTCTGCCCTCTTGGCGGCGCTGGCCTCAAAACCGCCGCAGCCGAGGATTACGGCATCGGCATATTCTATGCGGCGGATACCGCCTGAAATGCATTCCACGCCGCAAATACCCCCCTGTTCATCTGTTAAGAGGTCAAGAACTTGTGTCTCAAATGCAATGCTGCCCCCTAAAGCCTTGAAGCGCTCAAGTTCTGCTAGGTATAAGCCTTCGCCCTCACCCTTAGCGGCGAGTGTCAGCCCTCCCCAAAAGATATAGCGTCCGTCCTTCTGATACGCCTGACGAGAGTAGATCGGCTCAAATTCGACTTTATGCCCGGCGAGCCAGCGCACCGTTTCTAAGCTCTGCTCTGTTAGGGTTAATTGTCGGGCGTTGAGCGGTGCCCCCTCATTAAAGTATTCCAAATCCTGCTGGAATTTGTGCAAGGGATAGGCTCCAAAATCGGTCAATGCTAGGCGTTCATCGCTCTTGTCTGATAGCAAAGGGAGTAGGTCTGCGTGTCCATCGTAGGCAAAACGCATGGCACCGGCAGTATAGCGGGTGTTTCCGCCGGCCTCAGCGGGGTTGGCTTTCTCTAGAATGCAAACCTCAGCGCCTTGATCGAGTGCTGAGAGGGCGGCACAGAGGGCGGCATTACCACTACCGATAACAATTATTTTTTTTGGTGTGATTGCTCTGGTCATTTCTCTAGGATTGATTGGGGTTGCTACAAGGTTATGGGACAATCCGCAGGATCGGCTTTGATTGCAAACTCTGTTGGGGTTCAAAAAAGAGGATTTCCCCCGATGCAGGAAAAATACCCGTTAGGGCGGTGATGTTGACTTGATGTGTGACCAAAATGATAGCCTCATCAAACCCCTGTTGTTTTAGCCAAGCCAAGGTGTCTGTGGTGCGCTGCTGTGCATAGTCTCGCTGCTGGAAAAATGAGTTGAGGGCAGGCAATTCGTGCGGAGTGCCAAAACCCAAGAGCGCAGCGGTATCCAAACAGCGAAACCACTGACTGGTGTACACCTGTGCACTGCTGATTCCAAGTTTCCGCAAGACCTCGCCGGCACGCTCTGCCTGCTCCCGCCCTTCTGTTGAGAGGTTGCGCTGGGTGCTGCGTTGGCGCAACTCAAAATGCTCTGGATCGCCAAAACCTGGTGCTAGGGCGTGGCGCATGAGAATCAGGGGTTTAGTGTTGGAAAAGTCGTGTTCTGTCGCAGAGACGCAGAGTGCGATAGCAATGCTACAGACCACAGTGCAGAAGAGAGGGCGGAGCATAGGGCGGGTAAAATTCAAAAGGCAAAATTCAAAAATTTCAAAAAATTTCAAAAAATTTCAAAAATTGATCCGTGCAGCGACGGTAAGGTAAAGCACCTCAAGATTGCTATTGCCTGTACGACGGGGGTGGTATCCCCCCGAGAAGAGGCGAACCCCCAGTTCCCAAATGCTATCGCGCAGGGCTATGCCCGAGAATAGATCGTAAACCCAGCCACGAGTGGAGGGAATCACAAAATCGCTCTGCACAAACCAACGCCATTTCGGTGATATTTGCACACTTCCCGCCAAGTGCAAGAGGGGTAGGAGCATGCTTGAGGTTTCCACCTCACGCAGTGTACCCGAGGTGATCTTATTTTCCGCATACCGCCACGCGAGCACCCCGCCATAGCGCAGATAATTGTTGCTATCACCGAATGCCGCCCGATCCAGCAGAATTCGCGCGTTGTGGAAGATAAAATCAACCCTCGCTGGCGAGCCCTTGGCAAAGAGCGTTTGGTTGATCTGTAAATCTTCTTTGAAGCGATCCCTGTATTGCGCCAAAAATGGCTGTAGGGTCAGGGTATAATCCCATGCCGAAATCAACGAGCTTGCCCGCCGCTCCAGCCGAAAGGCTGGCTCTTGCCAGCTACTCCAGCCCTCAGAGACCACCGCACCATCATCACCAGAACTGAGCTGGTAATCGATTGTATTCTGTACACCGAGCTCGATGGTATATCTTGCCGCGTCTGCCCCAGTAGGTATAAGGAGGCAGAGCAGGGCACCAGAGATCAGCGATAGAACCCGAGCCACGATCAGAGGCGGCGGTACAGCTGCTCTATATCAGCCAGCGTAATTTTGTTTTTCCAATCCGTGCCAAGGGCATGTGTCCACATATGATCCAGGTTATAGGCAATCTGTGCCATGCGCCCTATGGCAGCATCGCTCCAGTCCTGCGAGAGGTTCTTGGGAAGATCTATGGAAAAACGAGAGAGCATCTGGTGAAACTCAGCTACTCCCTGTGGGTAATACTCTCCGAGCACATTGAAGGCCAAGCAGTTGGCATAGCCATGCCGTGTGCCCAATTCAAAGGAAAGCCCATAGGAGAGGGCGTGGCAGATACCCACCTCAGAATAGGTTAGGCTCAAGCCCCCAAACAGCGAGGCGAGCATCAGCTTTTCGTCATTCTCAGGCGTCTGCCCAGCCTTCTCCCCCAGAAACACCTCACGGCAGAGGGCTAGAGACTGATCGCCATAGGCCCTAGAAAAGGCGTTGGTATTCGTTCCCGTCTCCGATTCTATGCAGTGGATGTAGGAGTCCATGCCGGTGTAGAACCACTGCTCTTTGGGCACGCTGGCCAGCAACAGAGGGTCTAGCACAATCTGATCAAATACTGTCCACTCGCATTTCAAGCCCAACTTTTTTTCTGGTCCGGTGAGTACCGCAGTTGAGGAGCATTCAGCGCCGGTACCGGCGATGGTCGGCACGCCGCAGTGGTAGACGCCGGGTTTTTTGATCAGGTTTAGCCCTTGGTATAACTGCGATGAGCCGTCGTTGGTCAGCATGAGTGCCAAGGCCTTGGCAAGGTCCATCACGCTGCCACCACCAATGCCAATCACCCCGGCAGCTAGCCCCTTCTCGGCCAAAAATTTATCACGCCAGGCGTCTATCTGTGAAGTTTTGGGTTCTTCTCCCCCGGCGTAGACCAATTCGATCACATCTTGCGGGGTACTGGGCAAGCGGTCGCACAGCGGGTTATCGGCAAAGTAGTCATCAACCAAAAAGATAAAATACCCAGCGTTGCGGCTGCGGATCGGCTCTAACAGATCCCCGAGTTTGTCAAATGCACCGGGTCCGTACAGTACTCTGTCGACATTGCGTAAAATTTTCATAGGTACATTTTCAAAGGCACAAAGGCTTTTTGTACAAAGGGAAGGGGTGAATCACAGACATTTTTGGATAGAGCTCATCATCTTTGTGGCAAGAGCGTCCAACGCCTCTTCAGAACTCTTTGCCGGTATACCCAGCGAGAGCAATCGCCCCACCACATCTTGGCTAGTGGGCAGTTGCAAATTGGCGTAATCTTGCGGCGCACCGATACGCTCTACAACCATGGTCGCCGAGGTTTGCAGTTTGGTGATGTGTTCCCATTGATTGATAAAGTGGTATTGGTTGGTGAACCAATACTTGCACTGCCCTATGCCGTCTTGGGCAAATTGCGCCACCACCTTTTGTGTGGTTTGCAGATCGGGGAAAAAGAAATTGAGGAAAGTCGCCGAATCGCCGCTTGGGTCGGGAATGGGGCTAAAGCTGATCTCTGGGATTGTCGCGAGCCGGTCTTGCAGGTAGGCCTTGTGCTTTCGGTTGCAGGCGATTACGTGCTCCAGCCGCTCCATTTGGGCCAGCCCCACCGCAGCGTGCAGCTCGCTGATTCTATAGTTAAAGCCGATGATAGGGTGTTGCTCCATGCCTCTGTCCTTGCCGACATGGTCGTGCCCGTGGTCTGAAAAGCTATCAGCCAGGTGGTAGAGCTCTTTGTCGTTGGTGACCAACACGCCGCCTTCACCAGCGGTGGTAATCTTGAAAAAATCGAAAGAATAGGCACCCGCCCGCCCAAACAGCCCAGCCATTCTGCCCTGAAAAGAGGCGCCGAGGGCTTGCCCAGCATCTTCCAGCAGCATTATCCCCCGCTCATCGCAAAATGTGGTAATGCCCGCCATCTCCGCTGCCTGCCCGCACATGTGCACCAGAAGCACTGCTTTGGTCTTGGGCGTTGCCGCCGCCTGCAGCCCGGCTAGGCTCAGGCACAGGGTTTCATCAATCTCAGCAAACACCGGAAGCGCACCGGCCAGCAGCACCGCCTCTATAGTGGCCGCATAGGTGAAGGGGGGGACAATCACCTCATCGCCGTAGCCAATCCCTGCTGCCGCCAAGACACAAGCCACCGCAGCCGAGCCGCTGGAGACCGCATGGGCATAACCTGCTCCGGTAAAGGCGCAGACCGCCGCCTCAAGGTCTCGTGCCTTCCAGATGCCATTGCGCTGGTCATCGTGATTGTAGCGGAAGAGCATACCGGTATCCAAGACCTCTTGTATGTGCTTTTTTTCCTCGTCTCCAAAAAATTCAATTCCGGGCATGGCGGCGCTCCTCTGGTATGCTGGTGATCTTGGGTGTAATTGAGTGGGCATATTCCCCTCAGTCTACCGCAGAACGCCCATTTGCGCAAATCTGCACACAAAAAGTCTGCCTGCACTGCAACGGAGGGGAGGGCAACCCCGCACCAATATCCTTGTAGCCGCCGCTGTGGCGGCGGCTACACATGGTCTAGTCCGCTGGAAAATATGGTTTTTGCCCGGAGTGCAGGGCGATCATGCCCCAGTAGTAGTTGGTGAAGGCGGCTTTTTCAAAGCCAGCTGCGGCGATGAGTTCTGCCAGTTCCTCTTGCGAGTAGAAGACCCGGATTGACTCGACCAGATAGAGGTAGGAATTGCTATTTTTGGCGATAATAGTTGCCAGCGCAGGGATAACCGTGTATGAGAAGAGGTCATAGAGCGGGCGAATGGGCTTGGCGATCCGTGAAAATTCCAGGCATAAAAACCTACCCCCCGGCTTCAACACCCGGAAAATCTCGGCGAGCATAGCCTCTACGCTCTCTGCATTGCGAATACCAAAGGAAATGCAGAGGGTATCGACCGAGTTATCCTCAAGCGGCATATGCTCCCCTGGGGCGACGATGTACTCGGCCGCGTCTCCCAGGCGTTTTTGGGCGTGTTGGAGCATGTTCTGACAGGGATCTATGATGATCACCCGCTCAGCCTTGCCTACCAGGCGAGCGGCTATATCGCCGGTACCCCCGGCCAGATCGACAATGCACTGGTTGGGTTTGGGCTGTACGGCGGCGATCATTTTGCTCTTCCAGTGGCGGTGCGTGCCCAGGCTGAGCAGGTCGTTCATCATATCGTAGCGGTCGTGTATTTCATCAAAAACACGGCTAATCCGTTTGACTCGATCTTTTGGGTTGGTTTGGCGAAAGCCAAAGGTTTGCGACAGGTCTTTTTTCATGGTGGTGCCCCCTTTTTTATGCCCCTGTTGTTGATAATGGCCTCTTCAGATGCAGTGATCGGTGTTCATCGCAGCCGAGCATGAGGTTTAGGTTTTGCACGGCGGCCCCGCTGGCACCCTTACCCAGGTTGTCATAGGCGGCAATCAGGCTCATGCGGGAGTCATTGCCGCAGACAAAAAGACGTAGCGCATCATAATCAGCGCAAGCGGCCTGCAAAAAGCCCTGCTGGAATGCGCTATCATCATCAAGTGCGGCGAGCTGCACGCACGGCTCGTCTGCAAAATATTCTGCCAAGCAGGCGTGTACTGCCGCTCTATCAGTGGGCTTAATGAACATCTGTTCAAACAAGGGTATTTGGGTGATCATGCCCTGTCGAAAGTTGCCCACCGAAGGTGAAAAATGCGGAAAATGAGCGAGTTTGGCATGGATCCGCATTTCTGCAATGTGCTTGTGGTTTTGAGTCAGTCCATACACCCCATAGGCCCGTTGTTCTGTTGACAAGTGTTCTGCTGCTAAGCCGGGGGTCTCCGGATGGCTGTATTTTTCGATCATCTGCCGTCCACCGCCGGAGTAGCCAGAGACGGCATGCATGCTAAAATTGTGCTTTGGGTCGAGCAGCCCCGCCTGCAGCAAGGGGACAAGAGCAAGCAAAAACCCGGTGGGGTAGCAGCCGGGGTTGGCCACCAGACGGCTAGAGCGGATTGCCTCTCGGTAGGCAGGGGCTAACTCAGGCATGCCATAAGCCCAGTGGCTCTGCACCCGGTGTACCGTGCTGCTGTCCAGAATCTTAACCTGAGGGTTGGTGATGCCTTCTACCGCCGCAATCGCTCCCTGATCGGGGAGGCAGAGGATCACCAGGTCAACCGAGTTGGCAATTTCGGCCTTGAGGGCGGCATCTTTGCGGTATTCATCGGGAATGGGCACGAGTTCCAGGTCATCACGAGCCTTGAGGCGCTGAGCAATACTCAGCCCGGTGGTGCCTTGTTGTCCGTCAATGAAGATGCGTTTTTTCGTCATATCTTGCAGAGTGGGAGGAAAATACAACAATGCTTTCTGGCTATTATACCGCAAAAAGTGGTGGCAGCAGATCATCGGGTACTGGGTGCCCCATCAGTATATGGGTGGTGGCCGCCAGCATAGACAGGTTCAGCGGCGGCACCCCTGCTTGGCTCTCCTTCAGCCCAAAGTCAATGCTTTGATACGGATCATAGACAATGCAGGGCACTGGGTTGAGGGTATGCCGGGTGTTGCGCTCTTGCTCGCCCTGTTTGTTTGGCGAGAGCATACAATCCGCATTGCCGTGATCGGCGGTAATCAGCGCCACCGCGTTGCTCTCACGCACCGCCCTGCAGATCTCACCCAGAGCCGCATCGACCGCCTCGGTAGCGGCAATGGTTGCCTCTAGGCTGCCCGAATGCCCCACCATATCGCAATTGGCCAGGTTGATCAGCCCAAAATCATAGTGTCCACTGCGGATAGCCGCTGCCGCTTTGGTCGCTATTTCAGCAGCCTTCATGGCTGGCTGGGCATCAAATGAAGGAATGGCATCTGATTCTATGCAAAAATAATCCTCTCGCTGTGGATCCAGCGGCAGGCGATAGCCTCCGTTGAAGAAAAAGGTGACATGCGGAAATTTTTGACTCTCAGCCAGGCGGAACTGGCGACAGCCATACTCCAGAATGCGCTTGCCAAAGGGATTCTCCACACTCGGGCTCTCCACCAGGCGGTTTTCAGGCAGGTTGGTATCTTCATCATAGGTGCTCATACCAGCAAAGTAGACGCTGGGATTTCGGCTTTTCTCGAAAGCATCAAAATCTGGCTCGCTAAAGGCACGGCTCAGCTCAACGGCGCGATCGCCCCGAAAATTCCAAAAGATCACCGCATCGCCGTCTTCAATGCGGGTTGTGCCGCGCTCTGGACCGTAGATGTTGAAGGGGGGGAGGTCTTGGTCGATAATGCCGGGGGCCTCGCTGCGAAAGTGCAGGATCGCCTCTTCCATCGAGTCAAAATACGCCCCAGAGTTGAAGTTGACATGCGCCTCCCAGCCGAGTTGTACCTTGTGCCATTCTTGGTTGCGATCCATGCTAATGCGCTCTCTGCCGCCCCCAGAGACGAAACGGTAGTCATAGCCGGGGGTCTTGTTGCATTCGTAGAGCAATTTTTCAGTTTGGTGGACATAGTCGAGGGCACTCTGGATTGGGGTATCTCGACCATCGAGCAGAGCGTGCAGGTAGCAGCGCCTGACGCCCTGTTGAGCTGCCTCGGCCACTATCGCTAGCATATGGTCGATATGGCTGTGGATATTGGCATCGGACAGCAGCCCGATCAGGTGCAGGCTACCCTGCTTGCCCTGCCGCAAAGCCTCTTGCAGGACGGGTTGTTCAAAAAAAGAGCCGCTGGTGATCATCTCTGAGATGAGGGTAGCCCCTTGATTGACCACAAACCCTGCACCAATGCTCAAGTGCCCCACCTCAGAACCGCCCAGGTCTTTATCTGAGGGGAGCCCCACATGGGTGCCATGGGCAGCCAGCTGGGTGTGCGGAAAGCGGCGCAAGAGATCGTCCATCACCGGGGTGCGCGCCAGGTGGATCGCGTTGCTTTTATCGGGCGTGCCAATGCCATAGCCATCTAGGATCAGGGTGATCGCCATGGAGCGAGCCTTAAAGCGTTCTATCAGTTTTCGGTAGGCGTTCATTTCTGTTGATTTCTGGGTTGTATTTTTTGATCAGCGGGAACCTGTGCTGACAGCTCTTTCAGTCTCTTGATTGGAGACGAAAGCAGCTCCTTGCCAAAGCCCTTGCGGTCTTGAAATGCCGCTGCAATGATCCACCCGGGCCCGTTGAATATCTCTTCATAGCGACCATCTTCATATATTTTTATGCCCAGGTAAAAGTCGGGCACCGTTTTGAAAGTCAGGCTATCCTTGAAGGTTGCCTTTATCTGCACCTTTTGTCCGCTTGGGGTTTCGCCATCGTGATCCGGACAAGACGATCGTATAATACCAGATCATAATCCCGCTGCACCAGCACCTCGCCAATATCACCGACCAGCCTGCCGTCTATGGTAAATTCTTTCTTCGGCCAAACCTCTCGCAGCTGTGCGATCCCCATGAAAATCTGTTCCAAAGCTGATTTGAGTACCTCATGTCTCATATGCTATTTTCCTGTATTCTCTAGCTTTTCCATAAAATCGGCAAGGTTTGCTGTCGTTTGGTCTGTCGAGTTTTGCAAGCCTTTGAGCACACCCTCATAATCAGCAGTGTTCTTGTTTTGACTCAGTTTGAACTTGCCGGATACCTGCTGCAGCACTACCTCAAAGCCCACCAGTGCATCGACTAGCATGGCGGTAAAGTCTGCGGGGGCATGATCAACCGACCAAGGACTCTCGTTTCGATGATTCTGCTTGCCCTCATGCGGTCTATCCTGTTCATGTCGATCGACCAGGTCATGCAGGTGTTGCAGCAGCCAATCTTGCTCTTGCTTGAAGAATACCTTGCCCCTTGCATGCACCACCGCATAATTCCAGGTTGGCACCACCTTCCCGTGCTGATGCTTTGAGGGATACCAGCTCGGGCTAATGTAGCTATTTGGTCCGTGAAAGATGAGCAAAAACTCATCGCCATCTGTGCATTCACAGCAAATAGGGTGCGCCTTGTGCAAATGCCCCCGCAAGAGCACGGCGCCGTCTGCGCCCTTGCACGGATAGAGCACAATCTGCTCTGCATCTATGCCTCCTTGAGGGGTTGTATACACACAAGTGGCCAGTGGATAGCAGCGCATAAAGTTATACAGCTGATCCGGATCGCTGACCGCAAATTCTGGCGGAATATGCATTTACTACTCCCTACCCGTCTTAGAATAGCCCTTTGAGCAGGTCCTCGGCTTTCTTTTTGACTTCATCTTCGAGCTGTTTAGCAGCACGCTCTGCCTCTTCTTTTGCTTTAGCCTCAGCCTCTTTGAGTGCTTTTTCGGCTGCTTTTTTTGCCTGGGCTAGAGCTGCCTGGGCTGCTTTTTCCAGAATGGCTCCGGTCTGCTTGGTGATGGCCTCAAAATCGGGTCGGCAAAAGTCCACCGGGTCGCCATGGAACACGCCACGACAACGCACCGGCCATTCAAAGCGAGCCAGCTCTTTGTGCACACGACACGCCGAATCTTGTGGTGAGCCAGAGATGAGTGCTGCCAGGGTATAGTCAAAACTGGTCTTGGGCGCATCGACCGTGCCCCGCCCTTTGAGCTGCAGTCCGCCCCCGGAAAGCTGCACATACTCGTTATTCAGCACACCCTGCAGGATCTTCGCCTTGCCGGCAAGGGTGCTAAAGGCGGTATAGTTGGGGTAGAGTGCGGGGGTAATTTGGGCACTATTGGTAAAGGCAACCGCCTTGCAGACATAGCTGTTGATGTTGTACTCCAGCAGGCGTCCATTTTGCACATTGAATTGTATATCGCCCTCGGCCTGATGTACCAGATCATAGACGCTATTGCCGCTACTGCCGAGGGTGGCGCTCAGGTTGGCCGCACCGCTGGCATAGGCTTTTTCGATGAAAATATCTTGTGCTTGGGCCAGATCAATGCCGGTGCTGCTATGGGTCAGGCGAAATTGAGGTGATTGCAGCTGGCGCAGATCAGCATGCAGGCTATTTTTGAGCGAACCACCAAACACCCGAGCATCGGCATGAGGCATGCTGAGCACTCCGTCCTTGGCTTTGAGGGCCAGGGTAATAGCACCTAGCGGAATTTTTTTGATGGTCAGCTGGTCAAGGGTGATCTTGCCGTCTACATCAAGTTGTTTGAGCAGAGTGTGATGGGCGGCGGTGAGCAGTGGATTTTGTGAGTAGGTAATGGGTTCACGCTTTTTCTGTGGTTTGTCTTGTTTTTCCTCTTTTTTCTTTGGTGCCGCAGGCGGGAGGTAGTGATCAGCATTTATACGCCCTCCAGCAAGCGAAAAACGGGTTGCATAGCTCTTGAGGTTTGCCCGCAGATCACCTTGCAGCGCAAAGCTGTCAAGCTTGAGGCGAAAATTGTTTAGCTTTAGGCTATCAGGGGCGTATTGGATACGGGTAGCGAGGCTAAAATTTTGGAGGGTTTTGCCCGGCTCTGCCATCACCGGTAGGGCAAAGAGGTTTAGGTGCGTCAGTTTTTTGCGTAGCTCCTCGACAGCGATCGAAAGCTGCAGATCGGCGCTAGGCTTGTCCAAAAGTGAGCCTAGCCTGCCCTTTGCGCTAATTTTGCCTATATCTGGCGAGGTGATGCTCAGATTTTTGATCTGTGCTGAGCCTTGTTTGAGTTTTGCCTGTGCCTTGAGGTCCACCTCGAGCCTGCGGATTGCCGGGACTGCAACAGCGGAGGGGAGTTGGAGCAATTTTTCTACATTGGCGATCGAAGCCTTAAGCCCTAGGGTGGTATCAAGGCTAGTGCTTAGGTTGCCTATACCCACATGTGCAGCAAGATCCAACCCTCTAGCGGCGAGGGTCAGGCTGCTCTCTTGCCGATCTTTCTTCAAGTCAAAATTTCCCTCGGCTTTAGCCGTGAGCTTTTGTAGTCCGCTAAAGCTCAAGTTGGGCATTACCACCTTCACAGTGGCACTATAGCTGCCGATTGGTTTGGGCTGGAGGGCATTTAAGTTGACCTTTGCTTGCAGTTCTCCATGGTCTGTACTCGCCGTCAATCTGGTGATTTTTGCCGTGTTTTTTTGCAGGTCAAGGCTCCCTGCAGTCTGAAGGGCAAGCGGAACATGGGGTATATTCTCCTGCCCAAAGCGGTCGGCAAATCGCCCAAGACTGGAGACATCAAGGGCAAGCGCAAAGGTGGCGGCCGGCTTTTCGAGCAGGTTTTCTGCGCTTAGATCGCCTTTTAGCTGCAGCTCTGCGACCTTCACATTGAGGTTCTTTATGCTGAGCCTCTGCGCTGTGCCGGCATAATTCGCCTCCACCGACAACTGCACGGGCAGGTTTGTAATGGTCAATTTTTGTGCGGGCAGCTCAAGGCTCTTGAGGTCTATTTCAAGCGGCTTGAGCTGTACCTGAAAGTTTTGTCTCTCCAAATCAAGGGCAAGATTAGCGGCAAGGTCAAGACTGCCTGCTGCCTTCTGTTGCGGAGAATCGACGGTGAAATTGGTGGAGAGTTGTAGAGGAAACTGCTCATTGAGGCGCAAGTCATCGATGCTCATATTCAAATTTTCGATGGCATAGGTCGCCGCACTTGCCTCGTCGGTATAGGTGATCTCCAGATCACGCACCCGCAATTCGGCTATGGCTATTTCAGGGAATCTTGGTGTTTTCGGGTCTATTTTTGGGGATGGTGTTTCCTCTGTTTTGGCGGTTGCGCCTGGTTTTTGTTGCGCCTGTGTTGGTTTTTGGGGCGGCTGTGCGAGGTTCTCTGCTGTGCCCAAACGCTCCCAGTTGCCCCGGCCGCTCTTGTCCTTGCGCAAAGATATTTGGGCCCCCTCAAGCGATACTCCATTGATCTGAAACTTGCCAGCAAGCAAGGGCATAAGCTGCACCGAAACAGCCACGCGCTCAAAGGCGGTAAACTCGGCTGCCCCTGCCGCTAGCGATTCCTTGAGCGATACCGATGCCAGTTCCACCGCAATATCCGGATAGAGGCTCAGGGTAATATCACCACCCAAGCTCACGGCAAACCCCGCTTTTCTTGCCTCCTCTTCAATTTTTGGCTTGTAGCTGTTAAGATCGAGAAAAACGAGCAGGTAAACGAGCGCTCCAACAACTAGGCTCAGAATCGTTGCAACTAGGACCAGCAGAATTTTTGCTGTCTTCATATCAATTTTTTACAAAACCATGGGCAACACACGGGCATGGGCAACACACGGGTAAAATGGGTCAAAAGAGGTGCCTGCCTCTACCTTGGTGTGCTTTTGTTGAAGTTTTTTCTGGATCAGGTCTTCCCAACACCGCAGGTGCCAACAAGCCCCCAACGCAAGGTGTATCAAACCTTAGAATACCAGACCTCGGCGAAAAGGCAACTCGACCCAAAAAAACAGGGCAATGCGCCCACCCTTCTGCTCTACCCTTCGCTGCGCTCAGAGCCAAAACAACCATGGGAAGAACAGCAGGGGGCGATTATGGTATTTCTGCCGCCCCTATCGAGTGTGCAAGAGCGGGTACACCAGCTAAAATCCTTTATCGATGAGCAAGATGTGCACCCAGCACCGCAGGGCATACACCTGATAGCAGCCCCCGGCGCAGAACAAGAGGCAGCAGCCTTTGCCGCCGAGTATCCGGCGGCAGTCCGCTCTTTGGCGTTCATTATGCCAAGTTTAGCTGCCGATGATGAGCTGCTGGCCCACCCCTACCTGCACAAGCTCTGGTTTTCTGCCCTCATTTGGTTTTGGCAGACGCTCGAGTTTGTGTATCCTGTACCGATCTCTGATCCGCTGTCGGTTTGGCTTGGCAATAGAAGCGAACAAGTGCTCTACGATGCGCTGGATTCACCGCTACCGCTGGAGACCTATGCGCAACTGGCACAGGTGCACTACCTCGCCTTCTTTTTGTCGCCAGATGCGGCATCACAGTTTGCCTCAGCCCTGCAAGGCAAAGATGGGGGCATAAAGGTGTTTGCTGCCTCGCCGGAGCAAAAACTGCTAGAATGGCACGCTGCCGCCCCGCTTCCGCCCCAGTCCGCTGCCCCGATACAGCTGACAGCGGGTGTCGCTTATCCAAAGATACACTGGGCAAACGGATTGTTTTTGATCCTGCTTTTGCTGGCTTTATCCACTTGGATCACAGAGGATATAACCTGTATCCTTGCTGGTATTTTGGTGGGGCAGGGGGTGTTGCCCGCTGTTCCAGCCACGCTGGCTTGCATTGTCGGTATTTACAGCGGCGATATGTTGCTGTATCTGGCCGGTTTTTTTTGGGGAGAAGCGGTCTTCTCCTTGCCAATTTTGCGGGGTATGGTGCCCCCAGAGCGCCTGGCGCAAATACGCAAGGTTTTTGAGGCGAAAGGTCCGGCAATTATCGCTATTAGCCGAGTATCGCCGGGGATGCGCCTGCCCACTTACCTGCTTGCTGGTGCGGTGCGTACCGATTTTATCCGGTTTAATCTATATTTTATTCTGGCAGCGGTCATTTGGACGCCTATTCTGGTGATTGTTGCCGCTTTCTTTGGAGAACGCATGCTTGATTATCAGGATAGTTTTACTCTCATTCCCGCGCTTTTGCTGGGCGTTTTGGTCTTGTATTATGGAACCAAGTTGACTCTGGCTCTCTGCAATTTTCGTAAGCGAAGGCTGTTGGTGATGCGCTACAAACGCATGCGACATTATGAGTTTTGGCCCACTTTTGTGTTTTATGCCCCGGTGATCCTGTACATTCTCTGGTTGGGGTTGTGGCACCGCTGCCTCACGCTCTTTACCCTTGCCAATCCGGCCATTCCCGCCAGTGGTATACAAGGTGAGTCAAAGCATGAGATTTTAGATGGCATTGGCCCAAGCGAGCATGTGGCACGCTATCGCTTTTTGCCGCTAGAGCCGGGAGTTGAGGCGCAGTATGAGCAAGCACTGGAGTTTATGCAATCGATCGGGGCAACTTTTCCGGTTATCCTCAAGCCAGATGTGGGCGAGAGGGGCAAAGATATAGGGAAAGCCGAGTGCGAAAAAGATATCAGCGCTTATTTGAATTTATACCAACAAGATACTATAATCCAAGAGTACATCGCAGGGCTGGAGTTTGGCATTACCTATGTCCGTTTGCCAAATGAAGAGAAGGGGCGGGTGTTCTCCCTCGCCAGAAAGGCACTGATTACCCTCAAGGGTGATGGCGAAAAAACTATCGAAGAGCTGATACTCAGCGATCCCCGCGCCGTTTGTTTGGCAAAAACGCACCTCAAAAAATTTGAGGATCGCCTTGATGAAGTGCTGGCTGATGGCGAGGATTTGAAGGTAGTGGAAATTGGTACTCACTCTCGTGGGTCTATTTTTTTGGATGCTAACGAATACCTGACCCCAGATTTGGAGGATTCGGTGGATCGCCTGAGCAAGCAGTACAGTGGGTTTTACCTAGGACGCTATGATGTGCGCACCAGGAGCCTTGAGGAGTTTCAGGCGGGTACGCATTATAAGGTGATGGAATTGAACCCGCTTACCGGCGAGCCGGCGCACATGTACGACCCGAAAAATAGTATTTTTACCGCCTATGCGATTGTAATGCGCTTTTGGACGCTTGCCTTCCGCATCGGGCGTCAAAACCGCCAGCGGGGCATGGAGCCTCTGACGGTCAAACAATTTTTTGCCGCTATCAAAACTTCTGACTAAGGCTATGCACCATGGAAGATAAGGTTATAGATTTTCAAGCATTGCGGGCGGGCACATATAAACCGCAGAATCAGCCCAACCCCGACCAGCAGGATAGGGGTAATGACACCCTCTGCGGTACCCTGGTGTGGCTGCACTGCCCAGAATGCAATACCTTTGAGTACACCGCACAGCTTGCCCCCAACGGCAGAAGGCACAAGTGCGGCACTATGGTGCTGGAGTGCGTGTGCGAGCTGAATCTGCGGGCAGAGGCAACGCTGGTCGCCTATAACATTGCTCTCTTGCAGCACCAATACACACAGGTAAAAGCTAGAGCGCAGGGTGCCAAACACCACAAACAGTTCCTTGAGCTATTGCAGGCAACAGAACGTACCTACTTTCAAAAACTATTCGAGGCTGCTGTGGGGCGTGATCTTGAGGTGTATGAAATGGAGAATGCTGATGAGATACAGGCCTTGATCCCGCAAACGATCAAGCAAGAGCCGCTCGGAATGCTTATCTCGCCCTTCCGCCAATCTCCTGAAAAGCGGTTTGAGTAGCCCAGGGAAGGCACGCACCTTGGAGTAGGCAAGACAGGAAGACAGGGTTTGATGATCTTTTTTGACCGAAGGGCTCTGAACACACCGCCCTAAAGCCTGCTGCACTGCCTTTTTCTGTAGGGTGGACTTCCCTCAAAGCGTTCAAAGGAAGTCTGCGGCATAGAGCGCACTACTCCCAATACTTGTTGGAATCCTGTGCTTATGGGATTCTTGGGCTTATGGGACTCCTGGGCTTATGGGACTCCTGTGCGGGCTCTGCATTCGTGTTGGTGCGCTATTGAGCTGGTCTTAATGGCTGAAGCCGTGTTCTTCCCTCCAGTAGCGGTTCGCCTCAGCAATGAAGCCGTCCTTATCCTTTACCCATTTTTGCTGTATATCATTGTCGTAATTGACATAGAGCTTACCCTTGTAGATTTCCCAATACTCGGGGTCGCCATAGACTCCCTCTCCGTCTTGTGCCATGCGCCAGGCGCAGTATGCGCCGTATTGTGGGCTGTACTTGGTAGGATCTGCGCGGAAGAGATCGGCATTTTCGGCACTGGCAAAGTACCACACGGCACCCTTGTACTCCACGCTATGCTTCTTGTTGCCTTTGACGGGCTTGCCCTGCTGAAAATAGGCTACTGTATCATAGCCATCGAGTGCCTTATTCGAGAAGATTCCGGTGTACACCGGGTCGAGGGCAAATGCGCTGCTGTGCAGTCCAAACAGCGAAATCGCCAACAAAAACAACCGAAAAGGGGTGCGCAAGGGTGTATTTTTCATAATTTTAACCTATGAGAAAATGTGAAAGAAACGCAAAAATTACGAACGAGAGGCGGAATTGTAGCACCTATTTAGTCCTAAACGAATGAGTCTGCTGACCAATGCATCGTATCTGATTCCTTGCTGCGCAAAGAGTTTGGGATACATACTGATAGGGGTAAAGCCTGGCAGAGTATTCACCTCGTTTAGTATCACATTATCATCCTTATCAAGGAAAAAGTCAACCCGTGCTAATCCGCTACACTCGAGGGCTTGGAAGGCACGCAGAGCATAGCTGGTGAGGCGGGTATATGCACGAGAGCTCAGATCAGGGGTCAGAATAAGGCTGCTCGCCTCTGGATCGGTGTACTTGGCGCTGTAGCTGTAAAAATCAGCGGTGGTGACTATTTCCCCGACATCGGAGGTTTGGGGGTTCGTATTTCCCAAAACGGCCACCTCAAGCTCTCGCCCATCGATTGCCTTCTCGAGGATAAGCTTGTCGAACTGCGGCAAGAGCTGAGCAAGGGCGGCATCATATTCCTGCTCATGAGCGCATTTGTGAACCCCCACAGAAGAGCCGGCACAAGCGGGCTTGAGAAAAAACGGGCTTCCCAACTGCTCTACCACGCTCTCATAGGGCAGTTTTTCCCTATGGCTACGCACAGTGAGGAAGTCGCCTACCGGAATACCCTCTTGGAGGAGCAGTCGTTTGCAGACCTCTTTATCCATGCAAATTGCCGAACCGAGCACCGATGAGCCAACATAGGCAATACCAAATAGCTCGCAATACCCCTGCAGGCAACCGTCTTCACCGTGCGTACCGTGGATTATGTTGAAGACTATATCTGGCTGCACACCACCAAAATCACGAGCGGCTGGTACAAAGCTCTCTGCAGATGGATTTATGCAAACACGATCGGGCTGATCTTGGTGCAGGATCAGCTCTGGATGCTGCCGCCAGGTTCCGTTTTTGTCTATGGCAACAAGTTTAGGCGCAAAGCAAGCGGTGTCTACGGCCTTGTACACCTCGCCAGCAGAAATGAGGGAGACCTCATGTTCGGGACCCCTGCCCCCGCAGAGTATAACAACTATGGGTAGATTCATGGCGCACCTAGTCTTTGAGGAATCCTAAAACGAGAAGTCTT
This sequence comes from Nanipora kamurai, assembly GCA_036872915.1. NCBI lineage: Eukaryota > Metazoa > Cnidaria > Anthozoa > Scleralcyonacea > Helioporidae > Nanipora > Nanipora kamurai. The sequence goes on from JBAHVQ010173337.1 coordinate 77,898, forward strand.
TAAATTTTTCAAACCCACTTTTGGAGAACAGAATTTTCATAAAGTCTCCGATCTTTATGCTTCTCGCCTCTTCTGCTTCGGGGATGATGATATAGGCGTAATTTGAGCCGATCTGGTTGGTCACTAATCCGCTGGCAATTTGTCGCTTTTCGACGCTTTCCTCGCCGGTGAGGCTGTTGGCATAGGTGATAGCCGTGAAGATCTGCACATCTTGGTCTTGGCGCAAGCCGCTATTGCTCCCCACTGTGACCCTGATCAGATATACGTCCTCATAGGTGAGTACCTCGCTCACATAGCCTTTAGGCGCAAATAGATTCTGAATCTCTATCCGCCCCTTGCGCACAGATTCACCTGCCGCATCGCTCAATAATTTATCCACTACACCCTGTTTTAGGGGGCACTGGCGTGGAGCGGGTGTTGAGAGCAGGCTACGGACTATATCCTCAGCAAAGCTACTCTGGGCCCTAGCGGCATCTTCTGTATAGGATTCTTGGTCAGAAAAAGAAATCTTTGTGGTGAGTTCCATATTGGGCAGCTTGAAAAGCGAATAGCTCCCCGCAAGCTCTGCTGAATAGCGGCACTTGGCTGGAACTATGTATTCTTTCCCGGTGATGACACTCTTTGCCTTGTAGGGCGCTTCATAACTCACATTGAAGCTGGTGTTATCAACACTACCATCGATCACATAATCGGCAACCTTAGGTCCGGAGTATTCGGCGCCTGAATCCTGCGAAAGTCGGATTTCATCGGTGTATTGATTGGCTACCGAGCGTTGGATCAGCTCTGTATTGGTCTCGCTTAGGTATTCATAGAGCCTGCGGGTCACCGCCTCACCCGCTTTGGCCCGCTCGGCAATTTGGGTGTTATTTTTGATGTTAAAAATAGCGATTCTGGCTTTTTTACCGGCCAACTCCTCTTTGGTGGGCATAATTTGCGCCTCCGGCACTGAAATTTGCTGGAAGGCACTCAGATTTTCAATTTTTGTCTTTGAACAGGCGGCCGATAAGAACACCAAAAGGGCGGCACCAATGAATCTGTAAGACAAGTTTTCGGAGTAGCGTTTCATGTGCATTATGTGAGAAGAGAGGGGTATATGGGGTTGTATCGCACTCATATATCGAGAAAAAAGCTATTCCAAGCCGAGATCGGTGAGCACCTTTTCCTTTGCGACAACTTTTTTTGTCGCACTGGCCAAGCGGGATTCGGCATCTTCATGGCTGGCGGGTGAGTATGCCGCCACCGCAAAGGTCTTGCTCTGGTGTGTTTTTTTGTCCAAGCCTTGGATTGTTATGGTGAGCTGTATTTTGGATTGAAAGTCATTGTACACTTTTGCACGCACAACATCACCCCGAATTATCACCATGGCATCAGAGCTGGGCTGCACTTGTGCGGTAGTTTTCAACTTTTTCTGGCTGAGAAGATCAACCAGCACCGTGCTCATGGCTGGTATACTGGTCTCATTGACCACCGCAAAGCTCATCTGCCTGAGCAATGCGTTGGCTTGCCCTCGGGTATTGGTGTACTCGTTGCGCAATGCCGCAGTATCGAGCCTATTGGCTGAAGCACGGGAGGGCAGCCGGTACAGACTTTCCAAACGCAGGGTCAAGGAGATGGCCGTATCCAGCCGCTCACCCAAGGCTTGCAGTATGAAAAAGCGTTCAAGTTTGGAGCTTTGTGCGGCAAGGTTTAGGCTCTGAGCGATCTCTTTTCCCAGGGAGTCTAGCTGGGTGGTGTCAGATTCGATCAGGCTGTCTATAGCCACTTTCATGCGCACATAGTGGGTTCTGCCCAGGTGCTCATGTCGGTCAACCTCTGGGTTGTTGAATTGGATCGCTTTGACCTTGGCTACTATATCCTCACGGAAGCGAGAGGTGTCGCTGAGGCCGGAGCGTTGAATGGTGCTCTTGGTTTCACTGGATACCGAGACTTGTATGCCAGCGGCGATATTGCCAAGCCCTTTTTCTTTGGCTGAGCGCAGGCTTGCCCCAGCACCCACTCCGTATAAAAAGCCATCGTTTGGATTGTGCAGTTGGGTAAACCAGCCCGGGGGTGCGGCAACAGCCGGTTGTGGGGGAGGGGTAGCTTTCTGCCCGCATCCGATCAAAAACAACAAGGCGCAGATCGCACAGACTGCATGCGATGGTCTGTGAGGCAGTGTTCTCATAGTGCGGTATTCATGAGCAGTATTAAAAGTTATAGAAGTTTGATGAGTGCGGAGGTATCCAAGCGCCCATCTCCCTTGTGTTGCAGTTGCTTGTAAAACTGGTCGATTATGGCGGTAATAGGCAGACTGGCCTTGCAAGACTCGGCTTGAGCCAGGCAAATACCCAGGTCTTTGCGCATCCAATCCAAAGAAAAGCCAAAATCAAACTCTCCTTTGAGCATGGTATGCGATCTATTCTCCATTTGCCAAGACTGAGCGGCGCCTTTTGAAATCACATCGATCACTTTTTCGGTATCCAAATCCATTTTCTGGGCAAAAGATAGCGCCTCGGAGAGGGCTTGCAGTAGTCCAGCAATGGCTATTTGATTGACCATTTTGGTCTTTTGTCCATGCCCAACAGGACCCATGTGCGCTACCTTGCGGGCATAGGCTGCAAAAATAGGCTCAAGGCGTTCATAGACCTCGATCTCGCCGCCAACCATAACGCTGAGCGCACCATTCTCGGCCCCCGCCTGTCCACCAGAGACTGGAGCGTCCAGGAAGTCAGCCCCCTTCTGGGCGCAAGCCTCGGACAGCTCTTGAGCCAAGTCTGCGGAGGTAGTGGTGTGATCGACCAAGACAGCTCCCTCCTTAAGCCTCGAGAAAACTCCATTCTCGCCGTGGCACACCGAGCGGACATCCTCATCATTACCAAGACACATAAAAACCAGCTCTGCCCCCTCCACCGCCTGCCCTGGTGTTGGTTCAGCACGGGGCGTTTGTGTCGAAGGTGCACTATAGTGCGCAAGCCAAGAATCTGCCCGAGCTCCGGTGCGGTTATAAACGACTACCTGGTGCCCAGCCTTTGCCAGGTGCCCCGCCATGGGCGCACCCATCGCCCCCAACCCCAAAAATGATACCCTATGATTTCCTCTAGACGACATACAAATTTCCAAGGACAAGATGCGTGATTATCTTGGGGCTGCAAACCCCCTTATAGGTAAAAATAATGCCTCGAATCTTGCGTTTTGTCAATTGGGGATAAAATTCTATGGGGCACTGGATCAAAAATGGCGTTGCATATAGGATAAATAATGTTGGCTTTAAGAATGCCAAAAACAACCCGAAACCTGCCTTATACTGTCTGTTCCATGTCTATTCTGTCCCCAAAATCAACACTGCGGCTACAGGCGATTATCTTTTTTGCCAAGCTCAAAAATATAGGCAACTTTTATGTTTTTGTGCCTGCAATCCTGATAGGAGTGATAGCCGGGCTTGGCTCTTGGCTCGTGCACGCCATGCTAGAGCTGTTTGGAAAAGGTTTTGATCAGGCACACTATGCCCTGACCGAATACCTGTTTTTGCCCGGTTGGCTAGCGTTTATCCTGATACCGGGTATAGGTGGTTTGCTCTCAGGCTTGTTGATCTATTTTTTTGCGCACGAGGCCAAAGGGCACGGCGTCCCCGAGCTGATGATCGCTGTGCTTAAAGACGGCGGCAAGATCCGCCCGATAGTCGGGCTGATCAAAGCGATTACCGCCGCCTTGACCATCGCTTCGGGGGGCAGTGCGGGCAACGAGGGTCCCATCGCCCAAATCGGCGGGTCTATAGGCTCGGCTATTGCCCAATTTTTCCGGGTTTCCACGCACTATATGCGTACTTATGTAGCCTGCGGTGTGGCGGGGGGTATAGCTGCAGCCTTTAACGCGCCTATAGCCGGGGTGATGTTCTCTGTTGAGATTATTCTCGGAGAAATCAGTTTTGCCCAACTCACCCCGATTGTGATCAGTGCGGTTATGGCTACGGTGATCTCTCGGGCGACCGGTAGCGACACCGCCTTCTTTGATCTCAATGTGTCGCATGACATATCCTCGCCCGAGCTGCTTAACTTTGCCCTGCTGGGGGTGATCTCTGCACTGATCGCTATTTTCTACACCAAGTTCCTGTACAAAAGTGAGGATCTTGTGGAAAAGGCTAAGCGTATACCGCCTTATGTCAAGCCTATGCTTGGTGGTTTTGCTCTGGGTGCTGTGGGTTTGTTCTACCCGGAAATTATGGGGATTGGGCTTGAGGTGATGCAGTCTTTTGTGGTTGATGATCACACGGTGGGCTTTTTGCTGACTTTGCTGATCATGAAAATTGTCGCCACCTCGCTGACTCTGGCCTCTGGCGGCTCGGGCGGAGTTTTCTCGCCCTCTCTGTTTATTGGTTTGATCGGGGGGAAATTGGTGGGTATCTTTAACAATTGGGCCTTTGCACGAGGGGTAGATAATTCGGGTGCTTTTGCCATAGTCGGCATGGCTGCGGTGGTTGGTGCGACCACCCATGCGCCCCTAACGGCATTTATGATTGTTTTTGAGTTGAGCAATGATTATGATCTCATCTTACCCCTCATGATCAGCACGGTAATCGGGGTGACCATCGCCAGCAAGCTCATGCCAGAATCCATTTACAGCCTCAAGCTGATTCGGGTGGGCATCAATATACGAGAGGGGTTTGAGCAGAATATTCTCAAGAAAATATCGGTCCGGCAGGCCCTGCGCCCCTTCAAGTCGATCCCGGCTAGCATGCCCCTTGCCGATGTTATAAGCACTATGGAAAGCTCGCGCTATTCTGCGGTGAGCGTGGTTGATGAGCAGCAGAATTACTTGGGGGTTATTTCTGCCTCAGATATGAAGGCGTATCTCAGCTCGATGCAAGCCTCTGAGGATGTATCGCTGATGCAAGGGGAGTTGATCGCTCTGGACGCCCTAAAAAATGATCGGGTGCACCTCATTGAGGAGAATGATAATTTGCACCAAGCTCTGAGCAAGCTGAACACAGAAAAGTTGAGTGAGTTATTTTTGCTCTCTGAGGCTGGGGGCAGTGGAGCTCATCAGCGGCAGGTACGGGGCATTGTCCACAAAGCCTCGATTATGGACGCCTACTACCATGGATTGACCACTGCTGGCGCTGAGGGAGAAATTTTGAAAAGTGTTCAGCATATCAAGCCCGGAGAGGTCTATGCGGTAGCCGGCTCTTACTCTATCATGGAGGAGCAAGTAGATGCGGTGCTTGCTGGTGCCACCCTGCTCGATTTGGGCTTGCGCGCCAAGGGCATTTATGTGCTACTGATCAAGAGGGGTAATGATGTGAGCCAGCCTGATCCAAGGGAGGCACTACAACTAGAGGACTCGCTTGTTTTCATGGGAGAGCATAAGCGCTTGGAAGAGATTCGAGAGACGGGCTGGTCAGCAATTACTCGTGAGGGCACCCATGGATAGAACACTTGAGGAGGGGGTGATCGCCTGGGCAGAAGCGGTTGGAATACTAGCGCAGAGTGCTCCAGAGCAGCAAATGCAAAAATTGTTGGAAGAGGTGCATGAACTGCAAGAGGGTATAAGCGGTGCCGAACCCAAGGATATTGCCCATATCAGTCAGGAAATTGGGGATGTAGCGGTGGTGCTCTGCATTCTATCCCAGATGCACAATACCTCCCTGAGTGTTTGTTTGGAGGGGGCACTGTCCAAAATCCGCAAACGCAAGGGGAAGATGATCGATGGTGTTTTCGTTAAGGAAGCTGATCTGCCCCTGCCAATCCCTCTTCAATCCAAAAATAAGCCATAGAACACCGGTAGTTTTGGTATATTTTTTGCTTTTCTCACTGTAGTGCGCTGCTCGGTGAGCGGCTGAGAATTGCAGAAAACGCATAGCATAAACAACACTGCCGTGAATGTAGCCGCAAATATAGAGCCCCAGATTCCTCCTTACACTGTAGGCAGTGGGGGCGAGCCAATAATAGATACACAAATACAAGACGCTTTCCAGAACGAGCTGGATGCAGAGCTGGGACTTGACCTTCAACAGGGCGGTATCGATCAACAGGTGGAGGCGGCGGAGCACGAACGCGGAGATCATGAAGCCAAAACACCGCCGGATACCCCTGCCCAAGCGTCGGAGGAAACAAGCACCGATGAGATACCTGATCAAGCGGCAGATGCAAAGCAGGAACTCTTGCCATATGACACCGCACCACCCGCCTTTCCAGCCGCACTAGTGCCAGAGCAGGCTCAAAATCAAGCCTCTGCTCATCCGGAACAGAGCGTGGGTTTGCCTGAGAGCGATCAGGAGCAAGCTGCAACAACTCCGCTTGATATGCAGAGGCAACCCGCAGCAGCAGGAGAGAATACACCCCTTCCTACCTCCGAGCAAAACACCTTTAGTCGGGGTGAAGGCGAGCCGGTCGAGGGCGCTGTTGTTCCTACCTCCGAGCAAAGCACTTTTAGTCGAGCTGAAGGCGAGCCGGTCGAAGGTGCTGTAATTCCAACTGCCGGAGACGCTCAGAGCGCCGTTGCAACACTTGTCGCTGGACACCAGCAGAGCCAAGAATCCAAAAAACAGTCGCAGGAAATCGGCAGTAATCCAAAACAGGGCGAAATCCCAATCCCACAGGAGAGCGCACAAGAGAGCAGAGCAGCACAAGAATTGGCAAAAACCATGGAGGCTGCCGGAGACCTTGGGAAAATGGGGAAAAAGGGGGAAGTTGCCGCGCCAACAGCGCTGCCCAAACCACGCCCGAATGCCGGCTTTGGGGCGGTGCTTGATAGCGCAAAACAAGAGAATACTCCCCTAGATCACAAGCTTGCCGGTACCACCGCCATTGGTCTGAGCACGGCACTCGGTGGTGCCATGACCTCGAATGAGGCGACACCAACCATAGATATAGGGCATCTCGGTGCTGAGATTCAATCTACTATCGACAAAAAAAGCAATCGCCTGCTCATGAAGCTCAAACCAGAATCCCTGGGACAATTGCAAGTGGCCATCACCAAGAAAAATGGTGCGCTGAGCATAGTGGTTGAAACAGAAACTGCAGCAGCACTGCGTTCGCTCGAGGGGCAATTTTCTCGTCTGCAATCGCAACTTGAGCTGCAGGGCTTGAATGTGCAGCACATAGAGCTGCGTCTCAGCGAAGATAGACAAGCTGGCATGGCTTTTGCTGATTCTGATGCAGGCACACAGGGGGGGGATACCCCGCAAGAGCGCTCTCAGCACAGCAAAGGCAAAGACCCGCATGCGAATGCACAGACCCCTAGCCTTGAGGCAGGGCTGTCCATCGCCCAAGATGCCCCAGCGCAAGATCGCTCACGTTTGATCAGCATTCGGGTATAATCAATTCAAAAAAATATAACTCTCTCCATTGGTGATATATGGACGTACAATCAAAGCTACGCGGCATTGGGACACAACTCGAAAATAAAACCAGGGAGACCCAAGGCGATGATGGTAATCTGAACAAATCAGACTTTTTGAATCTGTTTATGCACCAGCTCTCGCACCAGGATCCGCTGGATCCCATGGATTCCTCAAAAATGATGACGCAAATGTCGCAATTAGGGAGCATGGAACAGCTCCAAAACCTGAATGCCGAGGTGAAAGCCCTGAATCAAAAGCAGACCCAGAACGGGCAATACGCCGCCCTTGGGCTCATTGGTCACAATGTTTCCTTCGGCAAGAACGAACTCCTGCTTAGGGAAGGGGAGGGCGCAGAACTGAGCTTCACCCTGCCCAGCGAATCGCCTCAGGTGACCGCCAAGGTGAGTGATGCCAAGGGGGCACTGGTGGCCAGCGTTCCTTTGGGACAAAAAACAGTTGGTGTACATAACTTTACCTGGGATGGTAAGAACACAAAAGGTGAGGTGCTGCCCGATGGCAAGTACACCGTAGCCTTTAGCGCATACGATGCCCAAGGAGGCAAAATACGTATCGATAATACGGTCTCGCATACAGTGCAGGGAGTAAAGTTTCTTGAGGGGCAACCCATGCTCAAGGTGAACGGTGGCTACAGAGCATTTGGTGAGATACAAGAATTCAATACATCAGCACAAGGGCTATTTGCCGGCGCGCAACCCCAGCCCTCTTTTGGCAAGGTAGTTGAGAAAAAGTTGTAAGCTGCGGGGCGCCCATTGCCGGGCACTTGCAGCAAGAGGCTGTACAATAGCACATTTTTTGCATAACTAGGTATAAAGCATAGGGCAGCACAGCCCATGCCAACGGGGTAGCAAGACCCCTCTATATTTCCACATATCAAGGAGGATAGATGATCGGTTCGCTTAATGCGGGAGCAAGTGGCGTTAAATCCCACTCGAGTGCCATGACGGTGACGGGTAGTAATATCGCCAATGCCAACACGGTTGGCTTCAAATCACACCGTGCTCAGTTTGAAGATATGTTTGCCTCGAGCTTTGGTACTGCACGAGGTGATTTTGGGCAAGGTTCAAAAATAAGAGACGTCACCAATCTTTTCACCCAGGGCGTTTTTGAAAGTACAGCATTAGCCACAGATGTAGCCCTTGATGGGGATGGTTTTTTGGTGGTACAAGACCCAAAGACCGATAAAACACTCTACACCAGAGCCGGTGATATGATGTATGATGAAGAAGGGGTGTTGGTCACCCGGGCTGGGCAGAAGGTGATGGTAAAAGATGTAGACCCGAACACCGGAGCTAGTGTTGGGCTGGTCAAGGAAATTAACATACTCAAGAACGCAGATCCACCACGGGCTACCGGCGATGGGGTAGCACCGAACTCTGGCGTTCGGATTCAGGCTAACCTTTCAGCTGAGGATGATATACCACAAGTTCCCGTGAACCTAGATGCCATGGAGGAGAGTATGTACAACTTTTCTACCACTGTTAAGGTCTATGATGAGCTGGGTATAGAGCAGGTGATTACTGTTGCCTTCCGCAAACTTCCGGATGCGCCTGATCAAACCGATCCGCAAACCGGGCAGATTATACCCGGTACGGCACAGCGGAACCAGTGGTCTTGGTATGCCTTGGCGCCAGGGGAAAAACTGAAAGATGGTGAGTTGGGCACTATGCAGGCTACCGGTGGTGGTTATCTGCAGTTTAGCGAAGATGGGCGCTTTATGCACCATATTGCCGCAGAAATACAGCAGCCTACGGCACCGCCACCACCGCCACCGGCAAATGCTGCTCCAAACCAGCCACCGCCGCCGCCGCAGCTACTCCCCAAAACTCTGGTGAAGATAACGGGGGAGCCAGCCGAGGGCAACCCGCAGGTAGCCTTTGATTTTAACTCTTCGGATAACCCTCTTTTGGTGGGGTTGAACTTTGGCATGGGCTATAACCCGAGCGACCCAAACGATCAGCGCGCTGGTCTTGACGGAATGACCCAGTTCTCTGGCAAGAATACCATCAAGTCGATCAATGCAGACGGCAACCCCGGGGGCTCGCTTGATTCGATTGAAATAGAGACAGATGGTACCATCATGGGCGTTTATGATTCTGGATTTACCCGAGCCATCGGGCGGATTATGGTGGCAGACTTTGCCTCACCAGAGGGCTTGGAGAACAAGGGGGGCAACCTCTTTGCCGAAACCTACACCTCTGGGCGCCCCTTCATTGGGGATCCGGGCAGGGCGGGAAGAGCACAACTGCGCTCGTATAACCTAGAGAAGTCAAATGTTTCACTGGCGAATGAGTTTGTGGATATGATCGAGCACCAGCGTGGCTTCCAGGCTAACGCCAAAACTGTTACCACCAGCGATGAGATGCTGATGGATCTGGTGCAGCTCAAGCGATAATCTCTGAGATAATTTTTTAGGATAATCGCTGAGGGGAGAGAGCCTGCCTTGCTCCTCCCCCCTTTCCCTCGCCTCCATACCCTATTGTTGTGGGCGGCGCACTAGTCTGCCCTATCCAATAGCGAACAGCAGCTCTGGCGCATGCTTGAGTGAGAACATCTTCAAATACCTCCAGTTTTAGTTTCCAGATTTTCCATCTTTGCGCAGGGCTGGGGAATGCCTACCAGGTTATGCGCCCAATCTTGGGGGACATGCAAGCCAGCCTGCTGCGCTTTGATCAGAAAATCGGTCATGCCCTGCGCTTCGGCGGCTGACCAGAGGTTAAAGCGCAATTGTGGAAGGCGATCGCCGGTTTGGAGGAGTCCATTCAGGCGGCAGATCGGCTCGATCAGCCCTTGGGTAATGCTGCTCTCCAACGCCCGAGCATCTCTGCGAGCAAGGGTATTGGCGCCATCGGCGTGCACCCGTGCCTGTCCGTAGGATCCAATGGCGGAGGCATTGCCGGTGAGGGTACCCCCGCTGAGTATCTTGCTAATTTGCTGATCCCAATAGACCACATGGTCGCTAAAGGCACGCTCCAGCCCACCGCTGGGTGGCTGGATCAGGTCGATCTCGGTGGACATACCCACAATACCCATCGCCCCACTCTTGATGCTGGTGACGGCTTTTTTGAGCGCATCACGAAAATCGGTGGTAGCACCGTCGGGATATTTGCCAATTACCGTGGGTATGCCAAAACGCTCCAGGTACTCGCCCCAATCCTGCACCGAGTACGACTTGTACATATGGCAAATGAGTAGCGGCAAAAACAGCCCCCGTACCCAGGGGTCGCCGCTGAAGGGTGAGCGGCTGTGGGTGATCCACTTATCTGGGATCAGGGGGTCATACTCGCCCCTGGCGTTGCGCAGGTGCTGGCGGCGTTCCACAAAGCGGAACTGGGTCTGTTCAACCGAGATGAAGTCTGCTGGTGCTAGCAGTCCGTCTCGCAGCTCCCAGATGATCTCTGCTGAGGCAAAACCCTTGCCTATGGCATCGCTCAGGTCGTGGATTACCCCTACAAAAGCAGGAGTGTTGGCGAGAATCTGCTGCACCTGCCTGCTGGCAAGGAGTTCTCTTGGGGTGGCCTGCAGCGGGGTCTGCACCTCCCAGGGAGCACTGGAGAGGCGAGCACGGCGGGCATTATATTCGGCGCATACCTGGGCGTCATAGCTCTCCATATCCAAGTAGAGGCGTTGCAGTGTTTCCACCTGCCCATCTTTGGCCGCTTGTGCGGCAGTGGCGATAATCGAAGGGCTGAGCTTACGGGGCTTGGCGGCGAGTGCGGTTGGCAGTGCTTCGGTGGTTGCCGGAGCGAGGAGGTGTTGTAATTTTTCTTTGATTCCCATGGCTTTTTAGTGGTCAGTAGGCAAGCGGTGCTTTCCTTGGTAAATGGTTGGTAGGAAAGCAGTGCTTTCCTTGGTGAGTGTTCAGGTCCAGCGGGTATTCTCTTTCCCAATGCTCTCAAAGTACGGGGTGAGGTTGAGGTGCATGCAGTGGTGCCAGAGCATAGCAAGGGCATCTATGCCGTCATCATGCGGCGTTTCTGGCCAGTGCTTGATTTGTTGCAGTAGGCTGCTCTGCTCGGGTAAAAAACGGATATTCCCTGAGTTGATGTAGGGCAAGATAGAAAGTATGCGTGAATCCTTGGCATCCTTGGGTTCAAAGGAACTGACGGGCACCGGTACGCCGCAGGCTGCCGATTGTTGCAGCAGCTGCTGGGCGTAGAAGTGCTGAAATTGCACCGTTTCCACCACCCATGAGGCGGCGGTGTAGCGGCGCTGTAGCTGGATAATGCGCTCAATCTGCTCGCTGGGTGAAATGCGATCCATATGCGCTTGGCAGAGGTAGAGGGTGCTGTCGCTGCGGTCAAAGGCACCCAAGAGTATGGCCGAGGGATCAGAGCGTTTTGTTTTGCCCAGCGAAGGGTCTACCGCACCGATATACAGCCAATCTTTGTGCAGATCGCTGTGTGTAAAGTGGTGAATCTGCTCCACCTGCTCGTTGCTTTTGCCCGGTTGATTCTGCTGTTCACGGTCGAAGGCATCTATGCTCTTTGTCCGCAACTCCATCAGTTTTTGCAAGGGGCGGATACCGGGCCAATCTACCTCTGCTCCTTTCTCCATGCTCTTTTTGTTCTGCTGGTAGAATGCTGTGGCAGCGGAGGTATCTTGCTGGTAGAGTGCCTGCCACTGCTCCCAAAGCCGCATATGGCGGGGCCACTTGCGGATCGAGGCAAAGACCTTGCCCACCCAACCCGCTTTATCAAGCGTGCGTTTGAACACAGAATCGTGGTGCAAGAGCGTCCCTACATACAAAATCGACAGCGAGCCATCGGGCGGACCTATGTGCTCTAAAGCCGAGTCGAGCCAGGCTTCCAGCTTATCACGCTGCTTGAGGGAGCGTACATTCTCATCATTTTCCAGATCGTCAAGGAACACCAGGCTTGGGCGGTGCGGACCGTGCTTGACGCCCCGAATCCGCTTGAGGGTTGAACCTATTTTCACCCGAATGCTGCCGGCACTGACAATCTCTAGCATTTTCCAGTGTTTGCCAACGCCGCAAGAATCAGGAAAATCCAGCTTTAGGCGGGGATTGCTGTCTAGCTCTGCCTTGATGCTCTCCAGCATTTCGGCAGCCTGCGTTTCTGTATCCATGATGATCATGATCATATGGTGCAGGTTGTGGACTATGGCATAAAGGCAGCCGAGCTGGGTGACAACCGTGCTTTTGGCCGAACCACGGGGGGCGGCAAGTGCCACCCGTGTACCGGGGGTATTGATCCAGGTACAAAAATTGGCAAAGACATGCTCCTGAAAGTGCGACTTGTGCCGGGTAGGCAGGTAGTGCGGAAAGTAGGTACGGCAAAAATAGCCAAAGTCCTTCTCCGCTCGTTTGCGCCGCCGCTTGATGCTGTCTGCTCTGCTGGGTAGCCCTTCAAGGGCGGCGACCTGCTCGCGCAGGCTTGACCCATAGGCCTTGAGCCGCTTGAGAAAATCGCTTGGGGTTTGGATCATTCCTTGCTCCCATAGCGGTCAATACAGCCTTGCGCCACTGGGTTGCAAATGGCATCGAACAGATCAGCCTGCCCCTCATTTTTCAGGGCTTCTCCCACCAGCTCGATCACCTCCATGGCAATCGAAAGGCTTGAATCTTGGGGGTTGAGCTTGCTGTATATTTTGGTCATTTTCTCTAGATGAGAGACCAGCGCAGAGAGGGCACGCACGGTCTCAAAGGGATCATCGTGGGAATCGAGCAATTCTTCAAAAGCCTTGTCGCATATTTCCAGCGTTTTGTCGATCACATCTTGCGCGCGCGAGGCTTGCCCCCGCAGGCTGCGCTGTTGCGCTTGCTTGAGGGTCTTCCAATGCTGGTGGGAGGGTTTGCTCGGTACTGCTGTGGTATCTGCTGCTGGGAGGCATGATGCCGCCCTGTCTGATGCTCGGCTATCTGGCAGGGCTTGTGTGCTGCTGGTTTCCATAGTCTTCCTGTGTGAGAGGGTGGGAATTGTGCTCTACACAGAAAATAGTGCAGAGCATTGCTTTTAAACCTACCCTTCTAGGCTACGGTTTCGCCGCCATGCACGGAAGACAAAGTTTGATTAGGCTAATCGAATTTGATCAGCTCGTGTTGCAGATTTGGCTACTCATTCAGTTTGAGTACGGCCATAAAGGCTTCTTGCGGCACCTCGACCGAGCCAAACTGCTTCATGCGTTTTTTGCCGGCTTTCTGTTTCTCCAGCAGTTTGCGCTTGCGGCTAATGTCGCCGCCGTAGCATTTTGCGGTTACATTTTTGCGCATGGCACTGATGGTCTCACGGGAGATTATCTTGCCGCCTATGGCTGCTTGTATGGCAATCTCGAACATCTGCCGTGGGATTAACTCCTTCATTTTTTTGGTCAGGTCTCGCCCACGGACTTGGGCTTTGTCTCGAAAGACGATCATCGATAAGGCATCGACCATTTCGCCATTGAGCAGAATATCCATGCGGATTAGCTTGGATTTGCGGTAGCCGCTGAGCTCGTAATCAAAGGAGGCATAGCCTTTGGTGACCGATTTTATCTTGTCGAAAAAGTCTATTACGATCTCGTTGAGGGGGAATTGGTAGGTGAGCGAGACTCGCTTATCTCCGATATATTCCATACCCTCCTGCTCACCGCGCTTGTCGAGGGCAAGTTTCATGACCGCACCCACATATTCTTCTGGCGTGTAGACCACCCCCTTGATGTAGGGTTCCTCGATGTATTCGATCAGCATGGGGTCTGGCAGTTGGGCTGGGTTTTCAATTTCTAGCACCTCTTGCTTTTTGGTGTGTACCCTATAGATCACAGTTGGGGCGGTGGCGATCAGGGTCAGGTTGAACTCACGTTCTAAGCGTTCTTGGGTGATTTCCATGTGCAGCATGCCCAAAAACCCACATCTATACCCAAAGCCAAGTGCGGCCGAGGTTTCTGGCTCAAAGGCGATTGAGGCATCGTTCAAGGAGAGTTTATCCAGAGCCTCTTGCAAGAGCGGATAGTCTGCAGAGTCAACCGGGTAGACCCCGCAGAAGACCATGGGCTTGGATTCAGCATAACCCCGGAGTGGCTCTGGATGCGGCGGTGCGGCGAGGGTGATGGTATCGCCGATTTTGGTATCGGCTATATTCTTGATCGAAGCGGCTAAAAAGGCGACCTCTCCTTCCCCAATGCTGCTATGCTCCTCTTTGTGTGGGCGGTGCTTGCCCAGCATGGTCAATTGGTAGTCTTTTTTGGTGGCTAAAAAACGAATCTTATCGCTAGAGCGCATGGTACCTGAAAAAATGCGGAAAAGGGCGACTACCCCCAGATAGGGGTCAAACCAGGAGTCAAAAATGAGGGCACGGAGCTGGTCGGTCTCTTGCGGGGGTGGGGGCGAGATGCGCTCGACTATAGCCTCTAGCAGGTCTTCAATGCCGATTCCTGATTTGGCACTGACATGGACTGCCTCGCTGGCGTCTATGCCGATTACCTCTTCTATCTCATCGCAGACCCGCTCTGGCTCTGCTGAGGGGAGGTCGATCTTATTGAGCACGGGGATAATATCCAGGTCTTGCTCGGCAGCCATGTAGACATTGGCTAGGGTTTGCGCCTCGACGCCTTGGGCGGCGTCTACCACCAGCAGTGCTCCCTCGCAAGCGGCTATAGAGCGGGAGACCTCGTAGGTAAAGTCAACATGCCCGGGGGTGTCGATCAGGTTGAGTTGGTAGTTTTGCCCGTTTTTGGCGGTATACTCGAGGGTCACGGTTTGGGCTTTGATGGTGATGCCCCGCTCCCGCTCTATATCCATATTATCGAGGAATTGTTTTTTGGCGTCTCGCTCGCTAACGGCACCGGTGTATTCGAGCAGGCGGTCGGCAAGGGTGGATTTGCCGTGGTCTATGTGGGCGATGATGCAGAAGTTGCGAATGTGCTGGGTGCTCATGCTTACCCCTCTTGGCTTGGGTTGTGTGGGTTAGGATTTTCTGTGCTGCTGCTGTTCTGCTCTGGGCGGCTACTACCCTCTGCTGTGTTGCTGTTATTTTGTGTTTTCCGGTGTTTTTTTGCTGTATGTGGGTCTATGCTCATGCCCACTACCCCGGTGCGGATTGACTCGAGTATTTCTGCTCCCTCAAGCTGGGCAAAGATTTTTGAAATGCGCTCGCCGGGGGCGCTTACCTCAAAAATAACGGTATCCGCATCGGCATGAATCTGGCGCAGCTCTGGGTATTCTGTGTGCAAGGCGAGCAGCTGGGGGTTGGTTTTGCGCTGGCAGAGCTTGATCATGGCGTATTCGCGCAAGACCGATTTTTGGGCGGTTAGTTCTGTGGTGGTGAGTACTTGGATTAGCTTTTGCGACTGTTTGCGCACCTGCTCGAGTTGTTTTTCGTCGCTATCGCAGACCACGGTAAAGCGGCTGATGCCCGGTTTGTGGGTGTGGCCTACAGTAAGGCTTTCGATATTGAAGCCACGGCGGGAGAATAGCCCTGAGATGCGGGTGAGCACCCCGGGGGTATCTTGCACCTCTATGGCTATGGTGGTGTGCGCTGGACTCTTCTTGGGCTGAAGCACACCGGTGCTGCTGGTATCTGGGGTGTTCTGGTCTGTTGGCATGGGATATTCTGTTCTGTTCTGCAGTGGGTCAGCTTGCCTGATGAGGCTCTTTGTTTGAGTCTAGCACAAAGAAGGCTATTCGTCTAAAGAGAGCGGTGATCGGTGGTCAGTGGCGTTTTTGGCAACGATTTCGCCTGATTTAGGTTTCGCCTGATTTAGGTTTCATTGGGCAATGATAAAGGTTTCCTTGCTTTCAGAGCGGGAACTTTTGGGTTTGAAGGTTTTGACCTTGGCAAAGTCTTGGCGGGTAAGCTGCAGCAGTTCGTCAAAATAGGCTCCGCCAAAGGTTTTGAAGACCAGGCTACCCCCGGGCTTGAGGTAGTTTTCTGCAAAGTTGAGGCAGCAACAGCACAGCTCAAAACTCATAGCGTTATCGGTGTTGCGGTTTCCGGTGGTACGGGGGGCCATATCGCTGAGGATCAGATCAAAACAGGTCTGCCCAGCGGGCAGGTGTCCCTGCAGGTGCAGCTCTGATAGATGCTCTGGGGTAAACGCTTCAATGGCGCACTGGAGGGTGTGTACATTTTTGGGCAGGGGTATCTGCACTGCTTGAAGGTCTAGACCCAAAATAAAGCCCTCTGAACCCACAATTTTTGATGCATACTGTAGCCAGCTGCCAGGGGCGCAGCCCAGATCGGCGATGGTTTGCCCGGGGCGGAGTATAGGGTATTTTTGTTGAATTTCTTGTAGCTTATAGGCGGAGCGGGCGGCATAATTCTCTTTTTTTGCCTGCTGGAAGTAGTGATCTTGTACGCGTTTCACGCCAGAGTTTTGGTTTGAGTTGAGGTTGGTTTGGGGAGTGGGGGGAGAATGCGTGCTGCGAGGGGGGGAGAGTGGGGGCATGGCAGCAAAGCGTGGCTTAGAATATCCAAGCCACGCTCTGTTTTTGACCCTGTGTTTTGTCTGAAAATTAAAAAGGTATAGCGGTGTTGCCTACTGCGGGAGTTGCCCGACTATGCCTTCGACATAATAGTTCATGCCCAGCATTTCTGCATCGGTCAGGGTTTTGCCTGCGCCTATCACCATTGTACCGTCTTGCTTTTTGAGCGGACCAGCAAAGGGGTGTAGGCTGCCTTCGATAATTCTCTTTTCGGTTTGTTGTGCTTTTTTGCGCACATCACGGTTGACCAGCTTTTTGTTGTAGGGAGCCATCTGCACCAGACCGGTTTTCAAGCCCTCCCAAGAGTCGGCTGGCTTCCAGGTGCCATCAAGAACGGCTTGCACCCGGCGCACATAGAGCGGTCCCCAGTTGTTGATGATAGCGGTCAGTTGAGCGTTGGGGGCATAATCCTTCATATCGCTGGCCTGTCCAATGCCATAGACGCCACGAGATTCGGCAATCTGGAGCGGAGCAGGGCTGTCGGTATGTTGAAAGAGCACATCTGCGCCCTGATCGATCAGTGCCTTGGCGGCATCTGCCTCTTTTGCTGGATCATACCAGGTATTCAGCCAGATCACCCGGATTTCAATATCTGGGTTGATCTTGCGGGCAGAGATTGCCGTTGAGTTGATCCCCCGGATTACCTCTGGAATGGGGAAGGAGGCAATGTAGCCAAAGATCTTGCTTTTGCTCACAGAGGCGGCGGCAACAGCAGCTACATAGCGCCCCTCATAAAAGCGGGCGTTGTAGGTAGAGACATTGCGAGACCTTTTATAGCCGGTGACGTGTTCAAATTTCACTTTGGGAAAGCGCTTAGCCACCTTGATCGTTGGGTTCATGTACCCAAAGCTGGTGGTAAAGATGAGGTCGTGCCCTTGAGAGGCGAGCTGGCGGATAACCCGCTCTGCATCGCTGCCTTCGGGTACTTTTTCCACAAAAGTAGTGGAGACTTGGTCGCCGAGCTTGTTTTCGACAAAGAGCCTGCCCTGATCGTGCTGATAGTCCCAACCGTGGTCGGTGATCGGATTGATGTAGACAAACCCGACCTTGAGTTTATCAGCAGCAGAGAGGTTGAAAAGGGTTGCGGTACAGAAAAGCGTGAGTAATGCGAGGCATTTTGCACGAAGTTTCATTTATATTCTCCTTTAGGTGAATGAAAATTGACAAAACTACAGGGCGAAACAGGGTACTGCGGACTGCGGTGCTACAAAAAGCGTTTAGGGCAGCGAGGCTCTCGAAAAAAGCCCGCCACATCAGTGGCTTCGCAAAAAGGGTTTTCCCAAACAGCCGGGAATGTTCAGGCGCATGCGTATTCTGTCGGCAGAAATAATGCTCAGAACTACTATGGTGGTCAGATACGGCAGGCTAGACATAAACTCAGGAGACACCGGCACTCCTGCCCCCTGCAAGTGCAGTTGGAGTAGGCTAATCCCACCAAAAATATAAGCACCAAAGATCAATCGTGTTGGCCGCCATGCGGCAAATACTACCAAAGCAAGGGCAATCCAGCCTTTTCCGGCTGTCATTTCCTCAGCCCAATGTGGGGTGAGCACCACCGAAAAATACGCCCCAGCAATGCCGCACATAGCCCCGCCAAAGGCAATGGCAGCATAGCGCCAGTAGATCACCTTATAGCCGAGCTCATAGGCAGCGGTGTGATTTTCGCCAATGGAGCGCAGGATCAAGCCCGGTTTACTGCGGTAGAGAAACCAGGCAATGCCCGCCAGCATAATTAGGGAGAAATAGGCAATGGCATCAAGCCGGAAAAAGGCCGGTCCTAGCACCGGAATATCCCGCAAAAGGGGGATGTAGACCGCCTCAAGGTGGTCTATTTTTTTGCCTATGTAGTCTTTGCCAATGAGGGAGCTGAGTCCGGTGCCGGTGATGGTGAGCGCTAAACCAGAGGCAATCTGATTACACTGCAGGGTTTGGGTCAGAAAAGCAAACAAAAGCGAAAACAGCGCCGCAAAAACGGCCGCCAGCACAACCCCCAGGGTAATGGTGCCAAAGTTGAGGCTAACCGCAAAAGCGGTAATGGCACCAATGAGCATCATGCCCTCTACCCCAAGGTTGAGCACGCCTGCCTTTTCTGTGATCAGTTCGCCAGAGGCTGCCAGCAAGAGGGGGGTGGAAGAGACTATCACCGAGGCGATAAAAATACCGATCAGATCAAGCATGACCCCTCCCGAAGAATAAGAAGGTGGAGCTAGGGTATGCAAATAGTCCGATTTGCTGTTGGTCGCACCGCTGTACACACCCTGCTCCCTTGTTTGCCCTTTTTGTCTTTGAAGATACCAAGTAAGGGCGCAGGATCATGGCTACAAATACGATCGGCGACAGGCTTTGCTGGGCACTGTCGACACGCCTGCCCAGCGTTTCGCACCATAGGGCGGCATAAGCCATAGCAGAGCTGAGACGAGATACAGTGGTGGAAATGCAGACACCGAATATACCAACTACAAGGGGGATACTACCAATGGGATAGAACCAAACTGATACAAGAAATAGTGCTACAGGTGAGCTACACTGTCAAGGGGGAGAATCATTTTTTGTGTTTTTGGCACTTTTGCCATGGTGCGCCTGCAATGGGCGGTGGGGGTATATGCTGTGCTTATGCGCTTATGTGCCGCAGAAGGTCTGTTGCACCTCTTCTGTTGGTGTTGGTGGCAGCTCATAACGGGCAAATTCTGTTTGGTCGGCATAGGGATTTTGCAATGCCGCTTGGAGCTGAGAAAAGGGGGTAAAATTGCCTTGCTGCACCGCCGCTTGTATGACCAGTTCGATCTGATGATTGCGGGGGATACGCACCGGGTTGACCCCGCCCATCACCCTTTGTGCCTGCAGCCAATTTATGCCCTGTTCGCGCAGAGTGCTGTGCCAGCTGGTCTGCCACTGGGCAAACTCTGGGCTGTTCATGAGGGCGGCAGTGCCCTCTTCTCGCCCGAGAATGTGTGGGGGGTGTTCTGCTCCGGCATTCTTGAGCAGGTGAAAGCTGAGGGTAAAATCTGCTGAAAAGTGCTCGAGTAGCTGCAAGAATTCCTGATGGAGCTGGCTTGCCTGCAGGCTGGCTTGGGTAAAACCCAATTTTCGTGCCGACCCTTGGGCATTTTTGGCAGTAAACACATGCCAAAACTCTTCTAGGGCGGCGAGGTATGCTTCTCTATGCTCGTCTTGCTGCTCTTCATCAGATAGGGTGAGCAGGCATTCGGCTAGACGCTCTAGATTCCACAGGGCAATGGCGGGCTGGTTGGCGTAGGCATAACGCCCATGACGGTCGATCGAACTGAAGACCTTACCTGAGGCAAAGGCATCGAGAAAGGCGCAGGGTCCATAGTCTATGGTCTCGCCGCTGATGGCCATGTTATCGGTGTTCATCACTCCGTGGATAAAGCCTATGCTGAGCCACCCGCTGATCAGTGCCGCTTGGGCTTGAGCTACCCGCAAGAAAAAGGCAAGGGCACGATTCTCGCCCCCAGCAGCCTCTGGGTAGAGCAAGGCGATGCTGTGATCCAGCACAGCTTGCAGGCTCTTCCGGTCGCCACGGCAGGCAAAGTATTGAAAGCTGCCTACCCGAACAAAGCTACGGGCAACACGGGTGAGCACCGCCCCCGGCAGCATGACTTCTCGCTGGAGCGGCTGGTTGGTGGCGACTAGAGCAAGTGCCCTTGTGGTTGGAATACCAAGGGCGTGCATCGCCTCGCTTACCAGGTATTCTCTGATAGCTGGACCAAGGGCGAGTTTGCCGTCGCCACCCCGTGAAAAGGCGGTGCGCCCGGAACCCTTAAGCTGAATGCTACGGTAGTAGCCCTGTTTATCACAAATCTCCCCCAGCAGCAGTGCTCGACCATCGCCCAATTGGTGCACAAAATGCCCAAACTGGTGTCCGGCGTAGGCCTGTGCCAGCGGTTCTGCCCCCGCTAGGCTGCCCTGACCGCTAAAGGCTGCAGCGGCAAGGGACGGCTCCCCCCATTCTGTTGGAATCTTAAGCTCTTCGGCGAGATTGGCGTTGTAGCAGAGCAGTTGCGGGTTCTCCAGCGTTTCTGCTTGCTGGCGAGCATAGCAGGATTCCGGCAATCTGGCATATTGATTATTGAAGGGGATTGCTGGGGAGGGCGTGCTCATGGCTTGTGGTTTCTTTTTCTGGGGAAGCAGTAGTTATAGGGTCTATGCATAGCCTAGCAAAAAATATCAAAGTACATAAGCTTGGGGGCTTGCCTAACCCAAAAAAATAAAGCAATCTGAACTTATGTTATCTGTTATTTTTCGCCACCTCTATCAACTCTAGTCACGATAAAACATTTATGAGCGAACAGACCCTCTCCATTATCAAGCCTGACGGTGTGGCTAAGCACAAGATCGGCTATATCCTGAATGTTTTTGAAAGTGCTGGGCTGCGGATTAAGGCAACCAAAATGCTGCACTTGAGCAAAGCCGAGGCCGAAGGCTTTTATGCGGTGCATAAAGAGCGACCTTTTTTTGACGATTTGACCACCTTTATGTCCAGTGGACCGGTGGTAGTGAGTGTGCTTGAGGGTGAAAATGCTATCGCCAAAAATCGTGAACTCATGGGCGCCACCAATCCAGCAGAAGCCGCTGAGGGTACTATCCGCCGTGAGCTGGCAGAAAGTATTGATGCCAACACGGTGCACGGCTCTGATGCCCCAGAAACAGCGGCGGTTGAGATTGCCTACTTCTTTTCACAAACCGAGCTGGTTGGCTAAAGCAACACACCACAAGGACCCTCTTGTTCGATCACAGGAGAGGTGCTAGCGGTTGTATTGACGACTAGAGGGTGGACTTTGGGCTTTATGCGTTCTTGGCTAGGCTGGTGGTGTGCTCTTGCACTTGTAGTGGGGGTATACTTGTTGCAGGCGGGTAGTTTTGTTGCTACTGCATCTGAGTATAACCTGCTCAGGGATCCGGTCGCTTTGCGCCCGCAGCAGCCCATCAAACGCCTCTATGGACTGCCCGTGGCCCTCTCTGCTCGTTTGCCAGGGCGGGGGCGGCTCCATGCCCGGGCCATCCTCAACTTGACCAACGAGTATCGCTTTGTCGCCAGCGATGCCCCTCCCGATGCACTGCCCCTCTTTGATGAGCGCTATCTGTTTGATGGGGAAATCTATGAAACCACATTCTTGTTGCGCTACGGGCTGCACGATCGCCTCTCTATCGGGCTTGAAGCGCAGGCGGTGATGATCCAATCGGGTCAGTTGGACGAGTTTGTTGATACCTTCCACACTCTTTTTGGTTTTGATCACGGCGGTAGAGATAAGATTAAATCTCGCCGCTTGCTCTACACCTACTACGAGGATTACATCGCTGAATCTTTTAGCACTCCCCGATACGCCACGCCCACCACAGGAGATGCGCATACCAGTGCCGCTATGTCTGACCTGCGTTTGCGCCTGCACTATGCCATTTTCCAAGATGCTGGCAGTGGGCAATACCTCAGTTTTGGGGTGCAGTACAAGCACGGAATAGGCAAGCCTGAATTTATGCACAACTCGGGCAAAGATGACTGGTCGGTGAGCCTGAACTACAGCGATGAAGCTTTTTTGCAAAAATTTTTGCAGCACGACTCTCTTACCTTGCATGCTGCGGTTGGATTTGTGCAGCTCGGTAAACCTGGGTTGGTCCCGCATCGTCAAAGGGAAGACATATCCTACGCCTGGCTTGGATTCAACCATCCGCTCTGGAACGAGAATTGGAGGGCAAAATATCAACTCCATGCCTCCAACGCCCCCTGGGATAGCAGGCTGGAAATTTTTCAAGGCCTCGCCTTTGATCTCATAGGGGGGGTGAGCTATGCCTTCTCGCCAGATTCGGTTTTTGACCTTGCCCTCGCTGAGGATCAGCCGGTGGGCTCATCATCAGATTTTGTGCTACACTTCTCTTATGCTACCCTCTTCGGCTGATTGCTGCCCCTAGTGCATGAATTCGGTGTCGTAATGGCGATATACCTGTTGCAAACTGTGGACAGAACGCCTCACACTGTGTTGATTCGGGGACAATTCTGCTCGGCTGTCGGCGGCGACTCCCGCCGCAAACCCTTGCTGGGCCGTGTTTCTGCTTTTAGGCACGGTATATGCAGTTAGTCGAGTGTATAAGCATGACAAAAGCGCCACACACACCAGATGAGAGTATAGCCTATGCTAACGCAACCCTTAACCCCATGCTTCGGGGATACGCCCCTGATTATGCCCAAGGGCATGCCCAAAAGTACGCTCAAAGCCGTATCGCAACCTCAAACCAACGGGCTGCAAACCCACCAAGCCACCATCAAAGCCCCCATACCCCTCCAGGGTAAAGCAGTGCACTCTGGCAAAGAGACAGCCCTTACCCTTCTCCCCCAAGGGAATGATGCGGGCATACGCTTTATCTGTGCAAACCGCCAGATCGCCGTGCAAGCGTGCCATGAGAGCGCGGTAGAAACCAATCTGCAGACCACGCTTTGTGCCGGGGATATGCGGGTGAGCACTATCGAGCATTTGTTCGCTGCTTTGCATGCGGTGGGCATAGACAATTTAGATATACGCATAGATGGTGAGGAAATGCCTATTTTTGACGGCAGTGCCCGCACCTTTACCGACCTACTGCTAAAGCAGAAAACAACCCGTCCTGATGCCAACCCCCGTAAATACCTCAAAATACTCCGCACCGTTCGCACCCCAAGCCAGGCAGATGGTGCCTATGCCGAGTTTTCGCCTTATCCCCGTGCTCACTACGACTTTGAGATAGATTTTCCAGAGCCAAACATTGGGCGCCAACGCTACAGCACACGGCTTGATGCCGCCTCTTTCCGCAGAGAAGTCGCCCCGGCACGCACCTTTGGCTTTAGAGATGACCTAGAATGCTACCACGCTCAAGGCTTGGGCTTGGGTGCTGGGTATGAGAATACCATTGTGCTCGAGAGCAAAACGGGGGCTGTGCTCAACCGAGAGGGCTTGCGCTTTAAGAATGAGCTAGTGCGGCATAAACTGCTTGATGCTGTAGGCGACACCTTCTTGGCGGGCTATCCGATTTTGGGGGCTTACAAGGGGTATAAGTCTGGGCACGCCCTCAACTTGCGCCTACTCCGCTGCCTCCTGGCAGACGAGAGCGCGTATCGAATTGTCGGACTCTCCGAGTTAGATTCTTCTGTGGCGGCCTAGGACCGCTCAGCAGAGCAGCTCCGTCCACCCCTCCAACCCCCGCAGACATACACCGAGCACATGGAGCCGTAAATTTTGGAGGCGATCAAAACCAAAAAATAGGCAAGGAAAACAGTGCCACTGCAGCGATCACCGCTGCTATCAAACCGCATTCGCAGTGATCAAGGCGAGCTCAGATGCGCCTCGTTGCTCATTTTTCACTATAGCACCCTAGCTATGCTAGTGTTGTGCTCTGCTCTCGCCTGTCTTTTGTTTTGCGGAACCCTAGCCCAACTTTCAAGGAGAACAGACCTCTTCTCCTCATGCAGTCTATGGGGGGTGGTGCTCTGGTGGGGTGGTGGTATTCTGGCTGTATTCTTCGCTCAGTACCCGGAGGGCAGCCAAGGCATGCTCAGCTTGTGCTGCGGGAACGAAAAGATGATCGTGGTAGAATCCAGCAAGAATGTTGGCACTTATATGCTGGGCGGCGAGCTGGGCGGTGATGGCGGCGGTCAGTCCGACCGCCTCTAGGCTAGAGTGCACCCGTAAACTGATGCAACGATAGGTACCAGTAGAGCATATACCCCTAGATTCCAGATGCGCTGTCTCTGCTTTAGATCGTTCCAAAACGAGGGTCAATCCCTCTGCTTCACCTATTATCGCCCATGGATCGAGGTGGGTGTACTCGCACATATCACCCGCCAGGCTACAAAAGACAAACTCCTCTGGCAATAACTCTGGTTGCATGCGAGAGAGCAGTGTATTTAGCGCAACTATTCCGGGCATAAACCGCTATTCTGCTGCTCTCTTGGAGGGGAGGAGCACATCACATAAGAGTATGTGCTCCAAATTGAACATCTTAGCGCTTGGAATACTGGAAGCTTGCTCTCGCCCCTTTCTTGCCGTATTTTTTGCGTTCTACACGGCGTGGATCACGGGTCAAGAAGCCTCCTCTTTTGAGGGGTTCTCGCAATTCTGGGTCCATATCCGCAAGGGCACGGGCAACACCCAGTTTAATGGCATCAGCCTGTCCGGTATTTCCCCCACCCTTAACGGTAGTGATCACATCAACCTTATCGAGCATATCTGTGGCGAGCAGGGGCGCTTGCACAGAATTCAGGTATACCGCACGACCAAAGTATTTATCCAGGGTATTCTTGTTGACCGATATGCTACCATTTCCTGGACGGATGAACACGCGCGCGATGGCAGATTTTCTTCTCCCTGTTCCGTAATGCTGCTTCATAATTTCCGTTGATAGCTTTGGTTATAGTTCTAGTGGTTTTGGTTGGTTGGCGGCGTGCGGATGCTCGGCACCAGCATATACTTTCAATTTGCGTAAGGTCTCTCTGCCCAAAGCAGACTTGGTCATCATGCCTTTTACAGCAAGCCTAAGGAGGGAAGTTGGGTCACGCTCAAATTTTTTGATAGCTTGAAAAGATTTGAGCCCCCCCGGGTAGCCGGTGTGGTGGTGATACATTTTATCCGACCATTTTTTCCCAGTTAGCTTAATTTTATCAGCATTTATCACTACCACGTAGTCGCCGGTATCCACATGCGGGGTAAAAATAGGCTTGTGCTTGCCCCGCAGTACACGGGCTATCTCTGTGGCTAAGCGCCCAAGGGTCTTATCTGTCGCATCAACACAAAACCATTCTCTGGTGTAGGGCCCATTTTTCAAAAAGTCTTCATTACGCGCCGATTTTGTTGCTTTCATCGTGTGTGTTCTCCCTATGCGATTGGTGTTTACTGTATTTGTGTTTACTGTATCTGTCTTAGGCGATTTATTCTGTGCGAGCACGCCTTAGAGGCAACCGTACCTGAATAAGAGTCACACAACAGAATCGAGTTGTCAACACCTGCAGCCTATGTTTCTGTGTCGAATAAAAAAATATGCCAGAGACAGAATTTTTTGTCGAGCATGGCAAAAATAGACTGTTTTTGGTATGCTGGAGCCTATCAATATCAGTATCACAGGGTCAAATAAGCTCCAGAATACCCTATATTTTGCCATGTATAATTTTTCCGGTTTACAGAGATACTGCGCTATCCCCCTGCTCTGGTGCCTGATGGTGCTCGCCTGCACCAAGCCACCGCCACCACCGCCGCCACCAACAATGGCTGAACTGGTTAGGCAAAATTTGAAAATCTTGCGCTCTTCTAAGCTGCAGAGCGAGCGGATTCGGGCACTCCGTGAGCTCAAGGGCTTCAAAGACCCATCTGTTGTTCCTATGGTTGTTCCTCCGGTTGTTCAGGTTGCCGTTAAGGATAAGGATACACGGGTGCAGCAAGAAGCGATCGATGTTTTGCCTGAGGAGACCTATCGCCCTCAGGCGGCCGATACGCTGGTGGAGGGCTATGTTATTGAACAAGATGAAGTCGTTGAAGCAAACTATGAAGCACTGCTGCAAGATGAGCGGATTGTGAGGCTAGATGAACTCAAACAAAAAGCAGATCAGAGAGATAAACCTGAAGAGGCGGCAAAGCTAAACCTTGTGGTCAGCGATATAGAGCCAGAGGTATTTGCGCAACGATTGCACAATAGCATTTTGCATGATGAAGACCCAGAACAGATACAAATAATCCTGCGGGCAAAAAAAAGGAGCTATGTACCGCTCTTGCTCAAGGCTTTGGAGCAAAAACTTGCTAATGGTCAGGCCTCAGAGAAGGTGATTGCCTATTTCCCCATTTTCCTCGAGGTCAAGGCGCTGCGGGCAAAACCTTTTTTGTTGCGCCTGCTCTACAGTACAGACTATGATCTCCGCAGTGCGGCACAGCGCACGCTACAGAGGATGGCAGAGCAAGAATTATAGACAAAATGAAAGGAGATATGAGCACAGATCTGCAGCAGATACATGTTTGAGATTATATCCGATCACACTTTGCGAACCGTGCTGCTCGGTTCGGTTATACTAGGCATAGTCTCAGGTGTGATGAGTACTTTTGCGGTATTGCGTAAGCAAAGCCTGATGGGTGATGTCATAGCACACGCCGCCTTGCCGGGTTTGATTTTGGCGTATTTGCTCTCAGGAGCGAGCACTATACTTGTGCTTTTGATTGGTGCTGGCTTTAGCGGTTGGTTGGGTATGCTGCTCTCATTGTCTATAGTCCAACAGAGCAGGCTGACCTTAGATAACGCCTTTGGACTCATTCTCTCTGTGTTTTTTGGCCTTGGCATACTTCTGCTCAATTATGTGCAGAACTCCGCTAACAGCGGGCATGCCGGATTGGAAAATTTTTTATTCGGTCAGGCGGCGGCTCTGCTGATCTCTGATGTGTGGTTAAGCGCCATCTGTGGTGCTGTGATCCTTTTGGTGGTTGCTCTTCTCTGGAAAGAGTTCAAGCTGTTCGTCTTCGATCCTGATTTTTTTCACGGGGTTTATGATTCGCGCTTTGTCGGCTATTTGCTTACCGGCTTGATCACCATTACCATAGTGCTCGGTTTGCAAACGGTGGGGGTGGTGCTTATGGCATCGATTATCGTTGCCCCGGCGGCGGCGGCGCGCCAATGGGTGGATAATCTATTGCCTATGACCATACTTTCGGGGGTAATCGGTGGCCTTGCTGGCGCATTAGGCACCAGCATTAGTGCGCTTTCAGGCAAGCTACCCACCGGTCCGGTGATAGTGGTTATTTTGAGTATTTTTGTGATGGTTTCGATCCTCTTTTCGCCAAAGCGTGGGCTGATCTGGCGCTGGTTCAGCTTGCGGGCCACCAAGCACCACTTTCAAATGGATTTGGTGCTTGATAACCTCTATTCTCTCGCCCTGCAGCACAAAAATAGCACCCACCCCCATGCCGAAACAGTAATCGCGCGCATGTCGGTAAAGCAACTGACCCACAAATACCTTGCTGCGCTCAAGACCTTGGGCTGGGCGCAGCAAAACCATGAGGGGTTATGGTACTTGACCGATGCTGGGCAGCGCAGAGCGGCAGCAAATCGTGCGGTGAGGGAGCGCGATTCTCAAGAGAAGCAAAATAGCTCCATGCCTACCAGTGTCCCCCTAACCCTCCAAAGCCCAAGAGATCAGGCATGAGTCCAACGGTTGAAATAGTCAGCATAGCCCTCCTCGCTGCGTTCAGTTGCTCGCTAATCGGCTGTTTTTTGCTCCTGCGGAATATGTCGATGGTCAGCGATGCGGTTAGCCACGCTATTTTGCTGGGGATCGTGCTGGCTTTTTTGTTCACTGGGCAGCAAAATTCACCGCTGCAGGTTATCGGTGCTACCCTGAGCGGTCTTTTGTTGGTTTTTCTGGTCGATTGGCTCAAAAAATCAAATCTGGTCAAGCAGGATACCGCTATAGGGCTGGTCTTTCCGCTCTTTTTCAGCGTGGGCATTATCCTGATAGTGCGCTATGTAGAGAATGTGCATATTGATGTGGACAGCGTTATTTTAGGCGAGTTGGTTTATGCCCCTTTTCATCGTTTTGAGACACCAGCCTTACACTTTATCTCACGCCCTTTGGCGGTGGTGAGCTTTATTTTTGTGCTGAATGTGTTGTGCGTGAGTCTGTTTTACAAGGAATTGAAAATTACCACCTTCGATATGGGGCTGGCTTCCTGTCTGGGGTTTATGCCCCATTTGATGAGCCACCTGATCACTGTGCTCCTCTCTTTGACAGCCATTGGCTCATTTGATGCGGTGGGATCGATCCTGGTAGTGGCTTTGTTTACTGCTCCGCCAGCGAGTGCATTTTTGCTTACCCGCAGTTTATCGGGGTTGATTTTCTGCAGTATGCTATTTGCCGCCCTAGCCAGCCTGATCGGCTGCTGGTTGGCATTCCGCTTTGATCTCTCTTTTGCGGGGAGCATTTCCAGCGTTGCTGGAGTGCTCTTTTTGATCATTTTTCTGTTCAATGGTGAGCGGGGGCTGTTTGCCCGCTTGTGGACAAAGCACAAGGCTCTCCAGCTCTTCCGTATCCGCATGATTCTGGTGCATATATCCCACTATGAAGGGACCCAGCGAGAGCCAGAAGAGTGCCTGAGTGAGCGATTATTCTTGCACCTCTGTTGGAGGAAAGACTATACCCAGCGTTTGGTTGCCGCAAGTGAAGAACGGGGTTTTATCCGTATTCGAGACGATGGGGTGATCCGGCTGACCCCAGAAGGGCGCCAGCAGGCTAACTTTTCCATTACCCACGATACCAGAAAGGCTTAGAAGAGGGGGGAGTAGGTCTTGTGTTGCCTCGGTTTTATGGCGAGGGTTTCTATTTTGCGTGTCGGTGCGGGTTGACCGATACAAGGCGATGAGAGCGAATGGTGGCGCAGGTCTCGCTGGCTTGATCAGCTGTATCGCCAAGACTACGCAAGCAGCGAGAGAGCGTTTCCATCCCTGCCTCAAATTCGATGGGCACGGCCTCATCGGCACCGGCGGCGAACAGGTGTTCATTTTCTGCTCGTACCCGGGTACGGACGATTATGTGTATATCTGGGGCAAGTTTGCGCAGCAGTTTGGTCAGTTGTATGGCCTCCACATGGTCTGGAATGGCCACCACCACTGTGCTGGCATGGGTGGCGTGGACATGCTCCAGCGTCTCTTCTTTGAGCGCATCACCAAAGATAATCGGTTCGCCCCTTTGCTTCATTTGCTTGACAGTGTGCAGGTTATACTCGATCACCGCATAAGGAATCTGCCGCATTTTTAGCCCACGGGCGACCAGCCGGCCGGTAATCCCAAAACCAACGATAATCACATGATCGGTCATGGTCTCTGTTGGGGGATCAAGCGAGCGCAGGGGATGGCGAGAGAGCTTTTGCTTGATCAGATCAGCTAAGAAAAAGCAGAGGGGGGTGAGCGCCATGGTCAGAATGCTGGCAGAGAGGAAAAACTGATACTCCAGATCAGACATCAGCCCGTTCATACGACCGGTTTGGGCCAGAATAAAGGAAAACTCGCCCAGTTGCGCCACCCCCAAGATAATGTGCCAGCTCGCCCGCCAGGGTATTTTCAGCATTGAGCACATGCCAAAGAGCACCAGTGCCTTGAGCGCAAATACCAGCAGAGTCAGCCCCAATAATTCTAGCCAATAGGGGATGATGATGCCAATATCAAAGAGCATACCCACAGAGACAAAAAAGAAACCCACGAAAATATCGCGGAAGGGGGCAATGCTGGTGAGGGCATGCACATTGTAATCCGATTCAGAGATGATCAAACCGGCGATAAAGGCCCCCAAACCAAGCGAAAAGCCCAGCGCATTGGTCAGCCAAGCGGCACAGATTCCCACAAAAATTACCGTCACCAGAAACATCTCCTTGGTGCGCAAACCCGCCGCATAAAAGATAATGCGGGGGAGCACCAGCTTTGCCGAGACTAGCACCGCAGCGCAGAGCGTGAGGGCGTGTATGAAAAAATCGGCAAGGGAACTGCCGCCATCAGAATGGGTTGCCAGCAGCGGAATGAGCAAAATAAGGGGCACCACCGCCAAGTCTTGAAAGATCAAAACGCTAATGATGGTCTTGCCGTGGAAGGTATTCAGCTCTTGGCGGTCTTGCAGGAGCTTGACCAAAATTGCCGTACTGCTCAGGGTCACCAAAAAGCCAAAGAGCACCGCCCGATTCCATTCGACAAAGAAAACAGAGATCGCTGTGATCAGGGCAATGGTGCTCACCATCTGCATACCACCCCCCAGCAGGGCAACCCGCTTGAAGGCACTCAATTTTTCCCAGGAAAACTCAATGCCCAGGGCAAATAGCAGGCAGATGACCCCAATTTCAGCCAAAATCTCCACCTCGCTCACGCTCACCACCAGACCAGTGGTAGAGGGACCCAGCATTATGCCGACGAACAAAAAGCCAAGCAGCGAGGGTATCTTGAAAAAATGGCACACCCCGACCACGGGTATAGCAGCACCGAAGATGATGGCGATATCTTGCAGAATGGGAGGCAGGTGCATGGTGTGTCCTAAAATATGCTATGAGCTATGGTTCTTGTTTTTGTTCTCTTTGGTGTTGCAGCCATTCTGCGAGTTTGTGAAAGTGCTGCCTGCGGCTCTTTGAGGTCAGCAGCTCAAGCTGCTGCGGGCTGCGCAACAAGAGGCTGTCAAGGTATGGGCACTCCTCGCTGAGCAAGCGTGCCAGCTCGCTGAGTGTGGCAGTTTTTCTATGATACAACTCTATGAGCACAACGGCTAGGGCAAGGTGGGTTTGTTGATACATATTTTCCCTGATATAGGTGTTTATCGCCCGATCGTAGTGGTCAATATCGGTCCGTGAGTACTTGTTGTGCTGGTACAGATGCTCAAAGTAGTGCCTGAGGAGAGCATAAGAGATAAAATAGCTCCAGGATTTGCTGAAACAATCGACCGTTTGCTGCGTTGATTCTTTTTTGTGCTGTGCTTCTTCACGGGTCGAGTAGTCCTCGCTGATAGCCAGCACCACCAACAGATCCTCTAATTTTTTTTTGTCTAGGTCGAGGCGCTGGACAAAGGCTTTGCGCAAGCGCAGCTCCTGTGCTGAGAATTCACTCTCTGCCGGATCGAGCAGCGAGAGACAGTGGTTATAGAGGCGTTGTGGGAGATTATTTTCGTACTGTCTGAGCAGATCATCGAGCAGTTTTTTATTTTTGGGCAGGCTGTCGTAATACTTACGCACCACATTTTGATAGATCCAAAAGGGAAAAAGGCGTTTTTGACGCTGGCTCTCCCTATCGCAAAAGCGAGGCGGCGCCAAGAAGGGCTTGGCCATATCTTTATCCACCAGCCCACGGCAAAAGGAACGCAGAATGCCTATGCAGTCGCTGTGCTGCTGCTGTTCTTCTGCATTATCTGCTGTGCTTTGCGCTAAGTCTTCCAGCACCAGCACTTGTCGCATGCCCCCCAAAAGGTATTCGATTCTATCCTTTAGCAGGGTAAAAAAGAGCGTTCGCTTGGTGCTAAAGAGCTGCTTTAGCTGTGCTTTCTCGTGGGGCACAAGGCATGGCGTAGACTCTAGCAGCATCAGTATCTTTTGTCCCAAAGCCTGTTGAAAGAGGGCGGGTTTATGCCGAAAGTGGCGGCTAAAATCGGCAAACCAATGTTCGATCACCGGGGTTGCCATGGCTTTAATTTTTGGGGTAGTGTCTTTTTCTTCAAGGAGTGCCTGATAAAAGGCACGCTCTCCCACTTTTTGTGGGGCGGATAGCTCGCCTAGGCTTTTGCCTATAGCCTCCCAGGTGGTTTTCATCTCGGGCACCTTGGCACCCATAAACCGGCTGAGGCGGGCCTTCTCGAACAGGCTAAAGTGAAACTCTGTGCCGCTGCCGAGTCGATCCTTGTAGGGGTAGCGCTTGGGCAAGCTACCGGCAAAGGTCAGCTCACCGAATACGGTAGAGAGCACCACCCGCACCGTGTTGATGACTTCCTCAGAAGAGGAAAGGCGATCGGGCATGACCACCGCCACATTAGCTGTACCGTCTGGGTCTTGGGCGGTCTTGCCTATTTCCAGAGTTGCCATGGGCAGCTTGGTCTGCGGGGAGATTTGCTTGCCCGCGCCCAGCCAAGCCTGAAAGGTGTAAAAGACAAGCGAAAGCTGGGTGATCTGTGGACTAATGCCCACAGATTCGGCAAATACAAACAGCCGGTTTATGAGCGCCGGCAGGCTTTTTTGTACCCTTAGGCTATGCTCACCCAAAAAATTGGTGGTGTAGGTGAGTGATGAGTGCTGCCTGGCAAACTGCTCATCGCTGATCTGCAGCAGGCGTGTGCGGTCGAAGCGGTGTTCCAGGGCACCACTAGGCTCGCTGTCAAGCGTATCGCCGCTTAAGGCTTCAAAGCTAAGGTGAGGGCTGTTTTTCATCTGGTGTTCAACAATTTTTACCCAATACTTCTTGTGGTATAGACCGGGTTAGAGGAAACAAGTATTCTGTTGCAGGATATGAAGAGTTTTTTGCATAATTTTTGCGGGTGCTCGCCGGGCAAAAGATGCAAAAGATGATTATCCACTATCACACAAAACTGTACCAGATAAGGTAGATGTTCATGAGAAAAACCAAAGCGGTCTATCCGATCAGTGCCAACCCCCCAACCTGGGGGCATGGCGATATAGTCTATCGTGCCAGCCAGATGTACGATGAAGTTTACTGGATTATAGCCAATAACCCAAACAAGCAGCGTATCTTTGGGGTTGAGCAGCGCTTGGCTATGATGCACGCCTACATACAATACTATCAGGTTTCCAATGTGATTGTCGATTATACCCCCGGATCGGTAGCCCGCTATGCAGAGGCTCAGGGAGCTAGTGTTCTCTTGCGGGGTTTGCGCAATACCACCGATTTTCACAAGGAGTTTGAAATGTCGGTGGGTAATCGTGGGATCAACAAGGAGGTGGAGACGGTGTGTATTTTTTCCAAGCCGCACTTTGCCTGTATCAGTTCCAGTCTGGTGCGTGAATTGGTGATGATCAACGAACCGGTGGATCAGTATGTGCTGCCGGCTGTCGCCCGAATGATGGATGATCATTTCAAAGGCGATGATCAGGCAGAGGCGCTGCCAACAAAAGTCAACCCAGCACCGCATGAGCAATAAGGTCATGCCCAGCGGGATAATCATCAACAAGACCAAAGGCTTTTATCAGGTCTACGACCAAGAGAGCAAGAGCACGCTCACCTGCAAGGTCAAAAACTCACGCTTCAAAAACAGCAAGTACGATCGGCAGTTGGTGGTTGGTGATCGGGTCTGCTGGCAAGCCGCCGCATCCTCGGGGGGAGAGCAAGAGGAAGGACTGATAGTCGAGGCCGAGGAGCGAGAAACATTTTTTGCTCGCAAGCGAACGCATATCAGTGCTACCCAGGTGATCACAGCCAACGCCTCGCACCTATGCATAGTGGCCGCACTCAACGAGCCAGATTTTCATGAGAATTTGGTGCTGCGCATGGCGGTGGCCGCTTATGCGGGGGGGATGCAGCCGCAGCTGATCATCAGTAAAACTGATACGGATAAGCGAGCAGATGCTCCAGGCAAGAGTGGCGGAGGCGACCTGCAGGGTATCATTGCAGATTTCACCCGGGTTGGGGTGAACACACTGCCCTTCTCAATTTTTGACCCCCCACAGAAACGGGAGGCGCTGCATGATCTGGTGCGGGGGCACAGCACCGTTTTTGCCGGCGAATCGGGGGTGGGCAAAAGTTCGCTGATCAACCTGCTGCTCCCCGAGCTTAGTTTGCGTACCTTGAGCGTTTCGGATCGCTTCAAAACCGGGCGACATACCACCACAGCGGCACAGATCTACTTTGGCGGAGACAGCACCTTGTTAATTGATACCCCAGGGGTGCGAGAATTCCATTTTGCTGATATGCAGGCCGGTGAGCTGGCGCAATACTTCCCTGGGGTCAGAGACCATCGGGGCAACTGCCACTACAAAGACTGTCTGCACCTGCACGAGCCCAAGTGCGGCGTTAAGGCCGCAGCGGCGGAGGGGGAGATTCCAGCGATGATCTACACAAACTACAGCAAAATATGCCTCGACCTGCAAACTCGGTAGGCTATGGTATTGATAGCAATGTTTTCAGCGAAGCACTTAACCGAATAGACCTGATTGCTCAATAGCTGTAATTGTTATAACCTGTGAAAATATGGCTCTTGGGTAGATTTATTATTGCGCATCGCAGTATAAGAAACCAATGTTAGGCACGCTGCTGTCAAACACCATACCTTTTATTTTTACATGAACAAGTTCATGCATAGGAGTACCCAAGAGTTAGACAAAATCAAAGATACAATAGACCGTCTCCAAGCACTCCAAACATTGGGTGATGTTGCAGGGATATTAGGATACAAACCATCTGCGCTCTCCTATATTCTATACAAAATACCCGAGAACAAAAAATATACCACCTTTGAGATTCCAAAAAAAAAACGGGGGCGTACGAACGATTAAAGCTCCGGTGCCAAAGCTCAAAACGCTACAGCAACGCCTGGCAAGCCTACTCAATAAATATTTTGAAGAGATAAATAAGGATAGAAGATCACTATCGCATGGATTCAGAGTAAATCACTCTATTGCTACCAACGCAGAAAAACATAAAAACAGGCGTTATGTTTTTAATGTTGATCTGCAAGACTTTTTCCCTTCAATAAACTTTGGTCGTGTTCGTGGCTTCTTTATCAAAGATAAAGACTTTCAGCTTGCACCAAAAGTTGCTACCATACTAGCTCAAATTGCTTGCCATGATAACCAACTGCCCCAAGGTAGCCCCTGCTCTCCCATAATCTCAAACCTCATAGGGCATATTTTGGATATGAGACTTGTGCATCTCGCAAAGGAGGAAAAATGCACTTATTCACGCTATGCAGATGATCTGACCTTTTCCACAAATCAAAGGCAATTTCCTTCCGGAATAGCCGTACAAACAAGCGATAATCAATGGCAAGCGAGCGAGCAACTGCTACGAACAATACAAAAGGCTGGTTTTTCCTTAAATGCAGAAAAAACATCAATGCAATTTAAAGCCTCTCGCCAAATGGCAACAGGTCTTGTTGTGAACCAAAAAGTGAATGTAAAACGAGAGTTCTACAGAACCACAAGGAGTATGTGTCATAGGCTCTTTACCACTGGAGACTTTGAAATAGAGGGCGGAAAACCTGCTAAAACTCTTGCGGATAAACTGCAAAAACTGAGAGGAAGATTGGACTTTGTGTACCACATAAAGAGGAATACCGAAAAACTCGGAGCGAGGAATGATAACCCCAATGCAATAACGCAACTTTACCGAAAATTTTTATTCTATGAGTATTTCTTCTCGGCAGAAATGCCGGTAATATTCTGTGAAGGAAAGACAGATATTACATACCTTCAATCTGCACTAAAGAGTTTAGCTGCGAGTTATCCCCACTTCATCAGCTCAGACCATCAATCTGCATCTGGAGTATCCAGATATAAAGTAAAGTTTTTCATGACATCAGGTACAATTTCAAACTTCGCATTAGCATCAGGAACAGGAGGATTATTATATCTGATACAAAGCTATGATAGAATATTTGAAACCTTCAAAGGAGATGGCAAAAAACAACCGGTTATTATTGTTGTTGATAATGATCAAGCTACAAATGGAATCAAGAAAAAATTAAGTATCAATCAAGAAGATAAGCCAAAAATATTCTACCACTATAAGCATAATTTGTATGTTGTATTTGCTCCCAGAGAGCAGAAAGGTAAGGCTATTGAGCATTTATTTGAACAAGATTTGCGGGATACAAAACTTGATGGAAAATCCCTAAATTTAACGAAT
This sequence comes from Nanipora kamurai, assembly GCA_036872915.1. Taxonomy (NCBI): domain Eukaryota; kingdom Metazoa; phylum Cnidaria; class Anthozoa; order Scleralcyonacea; family Helioporidae; genus Nanipora; species Nanipora kamurai. The sequence goes on from JBAHVQ010173337.1 coordinate 113,990, forward strand.
GAAAAGTGTACTGAAAATGAGTATTCAAAATACAAGTTTGCCAAAGAGGTAGTGGAACGAAAATGGAAAGATATCAATTTTGACGGTTTCAAAGAGATTTTTGATGCCTGGAGAGCGATATGTAAAGACTACCAAAACACGCTGCAGCAGCAATCCTCATCTGAGCAATCGGTACAATCAGGCAAAAAAACCTTATGATCCAAATTCAACAACTGGGGGTGCACTTTGGCGCAGATGTGCTCTTTGAAGATGTCACTATCAACCTCTATCCGGGGCACCGCTACGGCATAGTGGGCGCCAATGGCTCGGGGAAGTCAACCTTTTTGCAAATTCTGGCCCAAGAGCGGGAGGCAAGCACTGGAAAGGTGGTTATTCCCAAAGACCTCAGCCTGGGCGTGCTCAAGCAGAACCACTACGAGTACGAGCAGAATCGGGTGCTTGATGTGGTCTTGATGGGCAGAAGGCGGCTCTGGGCGGCACTGGAGGAAAAGAATCAAATTTTGGCACGGGGGAACATTACCGCAGAGGAGGGGATGCGCCTGGCCGAGCTGGAGATACAAATCGCCGATGAAGACGGCTATGAGGCAGAAGCCGAGGCGAGTACCATCTTGAGCGGTTTGGGTTTGGTGCAAACAGCACAGGGTCGGGCTATGTCGCAGCTCTCTGGCGGGTATAAATTGCGGGTGCTGCTGGCGCAGTGCCTCTTCAGCCGTCCCGATGCCCTCTTTTTGGATGAACCAACCAACCACCTTGATATAGATTCCATTGCTTGGCTTGAGCGGTACCTGCTCGACTATCGAGGGATATTGGGGGTTATCTCTCATGATACCAACCTGCTGACCAACCTGTCTACCGATATACTCGATGTGGATTACGAGGAAATCCGCCGCTACAGCGGCAATTACACCGCCTTTGCCTTAGCCAAGCACAGCGATGTCGAGCAGAAACAAAAAGAAATTGCCCAGCAGGAGAAAAAAAAGGAAGAGCTAGAGCGTTTCGTGGCTCGCTTTAGCGCCAAGGCAACCAAGGCGCGCCAGGCCAACAGCCGCAAGAAGATCATCGAAAAAATGGAAGTGGGGCGTATCAAGCGTTCTTCACGGATTGCTCCCAACTTTGCCTTTGTCTGTAAGCGTCCATCGGGCAAGGAGGTGCTGGAAATTGAGGGACTGAGCAAATCATACGGCGATAAGCGGGTGATCCACAACCTCAACTTGACCCTGCTGCGGGGCAAGAAGTTAGCGGTAATCGGACCTAACGGGGTGGGTAAGTCAACCCTGCTCAAAATTCTCACCGAAAATGAAACTGCAGATGCGGGGAGCTTTACCTGGGGCTATGAGACCCATATTGGCTACTGTCCGCAAAATCACTACGACATTATCCCCAAGGAAAGCACCCCCTACGAGTATTTGTACGATACAGCACCAGGAGAGACGATTGGCACTATCCGTGGGGTGCTCGGGCGTATGCTCTTCAGTGGTGATGAAGTGCATAAGTCAACGAGTGTCCTCAGTGGGGGCGAGCGTGCCCGTCTGCTCTTTGCCGTTTTAATGCAGGGCAAGGGGAATGTGCTGGTGCTTGATGAGCCGAGCAACCACCTGGATCTTGAGACGATCCAAGCATTGGTACAGGCACTACAACGCTACGAGGGGAGTATTATTTTTGTGAGCCATGATCGCTACCTGATCGAGAAGGTCTGCGATGCGGTGATCGAAATTCGGGAGAACGGCGCTACCTACTACCCGGGGGGCTACCCCGAATACCTAGAAGCCAAGCAAATCGAAGATCTGGAAAGACAAGCTCTCGCCGGCAAGGCCGCAACCAATGCGCAAACGCCGCTCTCCCCACAGTCCGAAAAATCTCAACCCGGCAAGGCAAAGCTTGGCGAGAGCACCCAGAAAAAACGCCGCACCCTGAAAAAGCAAATAGAAAGCAGCGAGCGTAAAATCGCCACACTCGAACAGCGCAAAGCCGACTTACAGCACCAAATGTCAACACAAAGCGATGCGGCATTGCTGGAAGACTTGCAGCAGCAAGACCAAAGCCTTGAGCAGGAATTGACAGAGTTGGTTGAACACTGGTCATTGCTCGGCGAGCAGTGGTCAGCGATCAGCAGGCAGCACCGAGGCTGATCCGCCTATTCTGTGGTGTGTCATCAGTGGTGGTTGGCCGGTGCTTAGGTGTGCTGCAGGGTGAGGCTGGCCAGGCTACCGATACCAGCAAGGAGTAGCACTACCCCAGCACAGCGGCTACACCAAAACTGAATATGCGGGACTTGCATCAGCCGACCAAGGTTTGAGGCCAGCAGGGCATAGGCTCCTATGTTCAGGCTGGCTAAAACTACAAATATAACAGCCAGTATAAAAAGTTGCAGCACCACGCTTTGTCCATCATTACGCACGAATTGGGGCAGAAACGAGGTGAAAAAGACGATCGCTTTAGGGTTGAGAGCGGTGGTCACATAGCTACTTTTGAGCAGGGTCCAGCCCGATGTTCGCTGCTGTGGGTTTGTATTGCTCTCGATTGCGATTGGATTGGTGCGGTTCTCCGGATTATCCCCCCTATCCTCTCCTGATGGTTTCCCCGATGGAGCCAGGGGTGCAGTCTGCCAAAATTTACACCCCAGAAGGATCAGGTAGAGCGCCCCGGCTGCCTTGACCAGAGCCGCCAGTGGTGGAAAGGTCTGCAACAACAGCCCGATCCCCAGCAGCGAGCAGGTCATCAGGGTCATATCGGCTAGGACAACCCCGCCCACCAGCGGCAGTACCGCACGGCGCCCGTGGGTGGCGGCGTGTCCGACTACCACCAGCACTGTTGGTCCGGGAACAGAGACTATGATGATAACGGCAAGAGCAAAGGCCAGGTATAATTCAACACTCATAGGCTCTGGACATTCTTTTTCTGGTGATGCATTATTGGGCGGTGCTGGCTATTTTGTGATAGAGGTCAAAATAGTTGGGAAAGGTTTTGCTGACGCAGTCTGGATCCTCAATCCGAATATCGGGAACTTGTGAGGCTATGATCGAAAAAGACATAGCCATGCGGTGATCATCATAGGTGGCCAGGCTGGCGCCCCTATAGGTCTGCTGTCCGGTAATTTTGAGCCCGTCAGGGTTTTCTTCAATCACCGCGCCTATTTTTTGGAATTCTTGATAGAGGGCACGAATGCGGTCTGTTTCTTTGAGGCGCATATTCTCCACGCCGTAAATGATCGTCTCACCCTCGGCGAAGAGTGCCAGGGCAGCTAGGGTGGGGGCGGTATCGCTGATATCCTTCATATTCACCTCTACCCCTCGCAAGGCTCCCGTGCGCCGCAATCGCAAGCCCTGTTCTGTTTGGCTGACTTGGCAGCCCATCTGCTCGAGTATATCGACAAAAGCGATGTCGCCTTGGAGCATATTCTTGTGTACTCCTCCTACCTCTACCTCCCCAGCTGTTGCCGCCGCAAGAGCAAAAAAGTAAGAGGCAGAGGAGGCATCTGCCTCAATGCTGATGTCTTGTGCTTGGTAGACTTGCCCGCAGGGCACACGAATAAAGGGCTGTTGCTCATCATACTCAACCTCCACCCCAAAGGATCGCATGAGTGCGGCGGTCATAGCAACATAGGGGCGAGAGACTAGCTGGCCCACTATCTCAATTTCCAGATCCCGCTGGGCGTAGGGGGCACTGAGCATGAGGGCTGAGATGTACTGGGAACTGTTATGAGCGGGAATGCGTATCTTGCCTCCGGCAAAGCCTAGTGCTGATATACTCAAGGGCAGGTAGCCTTTGACTGCCGAGGCGGTAATCGCCGCAGGATTCGGGAGGGCATCGAGCAGGTCGGCGATGGGGCGCTCTCGCATACGCGCGTTGCCATCAAGGCGATACTCCCCTTGCCCCAAGAGCAGTGCCACGGTGAGAAAGCGGGCTGCTGTACCCGCATTTTCTATGTAGAGCGGAGCGGGGCTGGCAGCAAACCTGCCTCCGCACCCGGTGATGCGCAGACTGTCCTCTCCATCTATGCCAGCGCTCCTATGCTCTATGCTCACCCCAAGCTGCTGCAGGGCACTGATCATCACCTCGGTATCCCGTGAAAAAAGGGGGGCTTTTAGGCATGAGGTTCCCTCGGCTAAGGCGGCGATCAGCAGCAGGCGGTTGGTGATGCTCTTAGAGCTGGGCGGTCGCAGAGCGGCAGAAATATGCGAAAATGGTCTGGTGGTGAAGTCGGGCATTGCAGATCAGATTAGGGTAAGAGCGGTACAGGGTATCTACCGCTCCTTCAAGGGTGTTTACGAATTGAGCGGTTCAAAGAATCCAAAGCATTTTGAGACGCCCACCGGCCATTTTGATGCTCCCGGGAATGAAGCAAAAGAGGGCACAATGTAGGTAAATATATTCATGTTATCGGCAAGGTGTTGTAAGATATTCTCTAGGTCGCTTTCCTTGCCGTTGGCTAAATCCAAGTAAAATTGTTTTTTCTTCTCACTGATTACCAGTACCAAGAACACAAAGCGGTACTGCAATCTATAGATGTAGCCCTGTCCAATAGCCTCTTGAGACCCGAGTAGTCTACGAGATTAAGTTCAATAGCTATACTCTTTTCGCCTATGGCCATATCTGGGCGGTGCTTCTTCCCAAAACAATACACACTATCTACCGTCGTCTCCTGATCAACCTGAGATATAATATCAAAATGGAAGTTATCTTCGAGCGTCATCAAGGAGTTGGCTAACCCTATCTCAAAATCTCTTTCACTTTTTCCGGTGGTCTGGAAGCCTCTCCATTTGCGAATAAATTTGTCTAATTCTTGGGTATCTTCCCAGTATTTACCGTTTCGCCTGCTTTTTTCAAAGGACATAGTTTCTCCTTGAAGGGCGGTTATAGGTTAGGGCACGAGTTCCAAGATTTTCGGCTCGAGCCCGGGGTTGATAGAGCGCAGCCGAACATAGTTTGCATTGGCCTCATCTTTTGAAAAGTTGCCCACTCTGACCCGATACACATTGGTACTGGCGCTGGTGGCTATGGTTTGCAAGTAGGCATCAAAACCCTGTTGCTTGAGCGATTGTACCATGTTCTCAGCCTTGGCGAGGTCAGAGATTGCGGTTATCTGAACGGTGTAGCTCTTGCTATTGGTCTTGCTGTTTGGGGCTGTGCTCCCTCGTTCACTTGCGGCATTGCTCGTATTTACCTGGGTGGTAGTGGGCTTGTTCTGCGCTGCTTGTCCCTTTGGTGTTGCTTGTGTTTTTGAGTTTGGCTGCTGCTCGGCTGCTGCTCGCAATACTTTGTTGAGCTCGGGGGTTGATGCCTTATCTTGTGCAGCTGCAGCATTATTTTGGGGAGTTGTGCTGATCGAAAAATCGGACTTCTCTTGGGCGCTCTGCTCATCTTTGAGCGTCTGCTGAATGATCACGGGAGTTTGCAATGCCGCCTCGGGCACACGATAAGCCTTTCCTATGACAAACCCGAGATAGCCTGCGGCAATGGCGATGAAAACGCACAAACCACACCACACTATGAGATCAGTTTTGTTGGTGAGCATGGCATAGCCTTCTGTGTTGGGACGCTCCGGCATGTAAACTCTCTAAAATTGGGTCAACTCGTTAAAAGGAGAGCAAAAGAGGGGTGTTAGCCCAGCTCTTGTGAGAGGTTTCGCACAATCAGGGACACCGATTGCGTATTGCTCTCAGTACTACCTCTAGGTGGCTTGACTTCCCCAAATATACGCTTAGCAACGGCAAGACCAGCCTCTTCATAGTCGTGCCCCAGTTCAAGGCTCTGCTGCACACCCGCCAACCAGGCCTTTGTGGTTTCCAGATCGGGTGCATAGCGCAGTCCATATTTTTGCAACAGGGCACTGCGCTGCTGCAAGGCATCTTCTGACAGGTATCTATCGAGCTGGTGGATAATGTTCCGCATGGGTACACGCCGTTTATCTTTTGTTGGATACCAGATACGTTTGTAATCGGGGAAAACGCTATGGGCGATATCGTCTGCCAGATATTCCAGCTCAGCGCTGTCGAGGCTTTCAAAATCCTGCATGCCTTCTAGCCATAGTGTGATGTTCTCCACAGAAGGCCACACACGCAACCCAAACCTTATCAACAGCAATCGCGCGAGCTGCTCCATTGTATTGTATAGTATTTGTGAGGTCAGCTCACCTGTTCACAACTGTGTTAGCAGGTTAGCCATTTCCAGTGCTGCCATCATAGCCTCTTCTCCCTTGTTGCCAGCTTTGCTCCCCGCTCTTTCGATGGCTTGTTCAATGCTATCAGTGGTTAAAACCCCAAAACCAACGGGTATACCATGCTTGAGCGCAGCCGTGCTGACCCCTTGGGTCAGGCTAGAGGCGATCAGGTCAAAGTGCTGTGTGCTACCACGAATGAGCGCGCCCAGAGTCACCGCCGCTGCATACTGCCTCGAGGCCAGTGCCTTATCCAGGGCAAGGGGTATCTCAAAAGCACCAGGCACCCGCACCAGCGTGATTCGCGCTGCGCTGCCTCCAAGGCGAACATAGGTGTCTCGTGCCGATTCCACAAGGCGTTCGGTGATAAACTCGTTCCAGCGACTAACGACTATAAGAACTGGTTTGTCAGGGGCAACCAGAGATCCAAATTTTTCTTGCATAACTTTTATCTTTTCAATTTCGATCCGAGCTTGTGTACAGCCATGCTGAGCTATCCCAAGCTTAGATTTGTGATTCAAGGCGCTCAACCAGCAAGCCTATGCACAACATAACCACCCCAAGCCTCTATTGTATCAGGTATACTTCGGTTTTAATTATCTTCAAACCTATCTTGATAGTCTGAGACCTATTTTCATAATATGAATATCAGCCTAGCACAATATGCCCTTAAAAGGCAATCGAAGAGCTCACTTCAAGTCCATACCCCTCTAAGCCGACCAGTTTTTTGTCGGTATCGCTGGTGATCAGCTGTATCTGCTGCACTCCTAATTCACGCAACACCTGTGCTCCCAGCCCATATTCACGCAGGCTACCACCGCCAGCACTAGGCGGCGGCGAAGGCGGCGAGGTATAGCGGCGTATCTGATCCAGTAGGGCGGCTGGATTGTATTCTTTGACTATGTACAAAAGTATTCCTTTGGGCAAGGATTGCAAAAAATTGAGCGCATGCCCCAACCCTTGTATGTCTTGAGTTGAGTGTTCCAGATCGATCAGGTCGGTCAGCATATTTTGCACCTGCACCCGCACCGGCACTGCCTCGCTGCTCTCCCAGCAGCCTTTGGTAAAGGCAAAATACAGCTCATTGCCCAAGGTATTGGCAAAAATGATCAGGCTGAACCTACCAGCCTTGGTGTTCAACTCCAACTCTTCGACACGGCGAATGAGGCTCTCTGTTTTGAGGCGGTGGCTGATCAGATCTTTGACCGTTACGATTTTGAGGTCGAATTTGTCGGCAAAGACCTTGAGTTGGGGATAACGAGCCATGCTGCCGTCATCATTCATGATCTCGCAGATTACCCCGCTGGGGTGCAGCCCAGCCAAGCGTGAGATATCAACTGATCCTTCGGTTTGTCCGGCTCTGGTTAGCACACCGCCCTCCCTTGCTTTGATGGGGAAAACATGCCCCGGACTCACCAGGTCTGCTGGTGAGGCTTGCGAATTGATCGCACAGCGGATGGTATGCGCCCGATCGGCAGCGGATATGCCTGTGCTCACTCCATGGGCCGCCTCAATAGAGATGGTAAAATTGGTGTGGAAGGAGGAGCGGTTGCTAGTAGTCATCATAGGCAAGCCCAGTTGCTTGACCTGCGCTTCCTCTAAGGTCAGGCAGATCAACCCCCGCCCGTGGGTGGCCATGAAGTTGACCATTTCTGGGGTAATCTTCTCGGCGGCGCAGTACAAATCGCCCTCGTTTTCACGATCCTCATCGTCAACAAGAATCACCATCTTGCCGCTGCGAATATCGGCGATTGCCTCTCTTATCGAATGGAATGCCGGAGCTGTCATTGCTGCTGTAAGACTATGGTAAAATTGGCTAGGGTAAAATTAGGGCGTAAACTGTGGGGTAGGATAGCGGTAGCCCATCAGCTCTTCGATAGTACGGGCTGCCCGGAACAGGCGTGTCTCGTGATCTGCCGCTGCCAAGAACTGTACCCCCAGGGGTAATCCCTGCTGATCCATGCCTGAGGGCACAGAAATGGCGGGTATACCGGCCAGGTTAGCTGGTATGGTGAAGGCATCCATCAGGTACATGGTAATCGGATCTGCAGTTTTTGCCCCAATTTTGAAGGCTGGTTCGGGCGATACCGGGGTGGCGATCAGATCAACTTGGGCAAAGTTTTGGGCAAACTGTTTGCGCAGTAGTGCTTGTACCTGCTGGGCCTTGCCGTAATAGGCGTCGTAGTAGCCTGAGGAGAGCACAAAAGTTCCGGTGAGAATGCGCAGCTTGACCTCGGGTCCAAAGCCCTCATCACGAGAGCGTTCATACAGATCAAGCAGGTTTTCGTGTTCAGCTCTGTGCCCGTAGCGTATGCCGTCAAAGCGCCCCAAGTTAGAGCAGGCCTCGGCCGGTGCTATCACATAATAGGCGGCTATGGCATGCCTCAAGTTGGGCATTTGGACATCGCAGATTTGAGCCCCGGCCTCTTGCAGTTTTTTGAGCACTTGCTCAAAGTTTTCCTGCACTGCTGGGGTACAGGCACTGGTGTCAAGGTCGGTAATGCGCCCAATTTTAAGCCCCTTCAGATCTTGTCCCAGTTCTGCACTAAAATCGGGTACAGGAGTGGTGCGGCTGGTGGCATCTTGCGGGTCGTGCCCGCTGATAATCTGCAAAATACTGGCCGCATCGGCAACATCTCTGGTGATCGGACCAGCCTGCTCAAGAGAGCTCGCAAAGGCGGTAATCCCAAAGCGACTCACCCGACCGTAGGTTGGCTTGACCCCCACCATACCGGTCAGAGCTGCTGGTTGGCGCACCGAACCACCGGTATCGGTCCCGATCGACGCCAAAGACATGCCTGCGGCCACCGCCGCTGCACTGCCCCCCGAGGAGCCGCCGGGCACACGCTCTAAGTCTATCGGGTTTCGGGTGGTTTGAAAGGCTGAATTTTCGGTCGAGCCGCCCATAGCAAACTCGTCTAGGTTGTTCTTGCCCACCAAGTTGCAGCCGGCCTCTTGCAATTTTTGGGTGACGGTAGATTCGTAGGGTGCCACGTAGCCCGCTAGCATTTTAGAGCCAGTAGTGGTGGGTATGCCCCGAGTGGCAAAAATATCTTTAACGCTGATGGGCATGCCTTCCCAAAGCCCCACCGGATCGCCGGATTGCAGCTTGTGGTCAACAGCCTCTGCTCGCTCAAGTGCGCCGCTCAAGTCTTTGTACAAAAAGGCTTGTACCCGACTCTCGGCTGCCTCGATCTGGTCTACCACCGCAGCCACAATATCTGCTGTGCTTATTTCTCCGGCAAGACGCATCTTGTGTAGTTGGTGGGCAGGCATGAAGTGAAGGTTTTGCATAATGCTGTCTTGTGATGCCATTTATGGTGAAAGCGTGTATGGTGAAAGCAAAAAATTGCGGTTGGTTCAGAAAATATGGTGCGTACTTGGAGAAAGGCCTGGCTAGCTATGGGTTCCTCATCTGCTCCACTGCCTCTTGGGCATTCATGCGGCGTGCTGCATCTGCCTCTTCTTGAGAGACAATGGTCTTTCCAATGGGAAACAGGGAAACTCCGGCCAACTTGAGGTGTTGCAACCCAAAGGGAATACAGATAATGGTGATAAAACAAACAATGGCGTAGGCCACATGCCCCAATGCTAGCCATAGCCCAGCAAAAATAAACCAAATGATGTTGCCAAGAACCGCTAAGCCACCGGTTCCGATATCTTTTTTTTGTTTGAGCTCTTTGCGACTGATCGCCACCTTGCCAAAGGGCAAAAATGCGAGCTTACCAATCACAAAACAAGATTTTCCCCAGGGGATACCTAGAATGCTGATATAGGCTAAAACGCCAATCAACCACCAGAGCAGACCCATCATCAGTCCACCAAAAAACAGAAACCACAAAAAATTCCCTATAGTTCGCATTGTACACTGCTCAAATATATGCTGTTGATGACTTCTTAAAATTCAGTGCCATTTCTCGCCAGAATAGGCAAAATTATGGGCACTGGCAAGTGCGGCGGCGGATAAGCACTCTTTTTGATATTCTTAAAGTGCGCTCTGGTTCAGCATGAGCCAGATGAGAGAGGGTATTGTATCTTGCCGCCCTATTGCGCGCCGACTATTGGAGTATCGCTTTAGCAGAGACCACTGTGCAAAACTCGCCATCAAGCGAGGTCAGGTGCGCCCTGTGCAGTGTATCGGCACTGTAGAAAACACCGTCGAATCCGGTTTTGCCGAAGGTGGCGGTGGCCTCTTCCACCACAGTCGTTGCAAAGCCCAAGTTGCCAGCCATACGGGTGGTGGTGGAGACGCAATGGTCGGTAGTCAATCCCACTATGCACAAGTTTGTGATGCCGTTTTGGCGCAAGTATCCCTCCAACCCTGTGCCGATAAACCCACTATTCACGCTTTTTTGGAAGATCATCTCGCCGGGCAGTGGTGCTGCCTCTGGCTTAAAGCTGCAGCCTTGATGATCTGGGTGCAGCGGCGAGTCTGGCAGCAGCGAGCAGTGCTGTACATGGATCACTTGACCACCAGAATGGCGCCAGTGCTGCAGGAGGGCGGCGATAGTCTCTTCGGCTTGCGGGTTGTTGCGCTTATCTCCAAAATAGGGATCATCGAATCCTGTTTGCACATCTATAAGCAGCAGGCAGTCAGATTCTGGATTGGCAGATTTTGTGTTCAGCGACATAAAATTTTTCTCAAGATGGGGGTAGTGCGATTGCCATTGTAATACTAATTTGACATACTACTCCAGTCTACAGATGGGCTGTTTCATTGACAATACTCTCTCCAAAAACAGGCATCTTCATAGCAAAAACGCAATTTAGAACACATAAACAAAAGTGCTAGAAAAAAGAGGAACAGAAATTATACTCGACGCCTTGCGTGATCACGGAATACGCCAGGTGTTTGGATATCCAGGGGGGTGTGTGATCCCCCTTTTTGATGAATTTTTGAACTATCCTGACCTTCAGATGGTGCTGGTTCGCCATGAGCAGGGCGCAACCCACGCCGCCGATGGACTAGCGCGGGTCACCGGAGTGCCGCAGGTAGTGATCGCCACCTCTGGTCCAGGAGCAACCAACTGTCTGACCGGATTAGCCACCGCACAGATGGATTCTGTGCCCATGGTCTGCATCACCGGGCAGGTGCGCCGTGCGGTAATTGGTACAGACGCCTTTCAGGAAACCAATGTAGTTGGCGTCAGTCGCCCGATTACCAAGCATAACTATCTGGTGCGGGATATCGCAGACCTCAAACAGATCCTGTACGAGGCATTTTACATAGCCGGTACGGGGCGTATGGGACCGGTGCTCATTGATATACCCGTTGATGTCCAAAGAGAAGTTTTACAAATCGAAACGCTCCTTGATGCCCGCCCGGTGCAGCTGCGGGGCTACGACCCCAAAAATAATACGCCTTCTGGAAAAGTGGTGTCCGCTTGGGAGTTTATCAAAACATTCCAGCGACCGCTCATTTACGCCGGCGGGGGCATCAATCAAGCCCAGAGCGCCGCAGAACTGACCGAGTTTGCCAAAAAAGCCCAAATTCCGGTTGCTACCACTCTCTTGGGGCAAGGCATTTTTCCAGAAGATCACCATTTGTCGCTGGGCATGTTGGGTATGCACGGCACCTACACTGCGAATAAGAGCACCAATCTTTGCGACCTTCTGCTGGTCTTTGGGGCGCGTTTTGACGACCGAGTCACCGGAAATGTGGCTGAGTTTGCCAAGCAAGCCAAGATACTGCATGTCGATATAGACAGCTCAAGCCTCGATAAGATCAAAACGGCCGATTTTGCCGTGCACGGCGATGTCAAAAAATTCTTGAACGATATGCTGCCGGTGTGCAGCAAGCTACCGACAGAAGGCTGGATAGCGCAGCTACAAGCGATGCAGCAGGAGTACCCCGAGCCAAACTATGACCACTTCGATTCGGCTACTGGTGCCTTGCGCCCCGAGTTTGTAATCAAACAACTCTCAGAGCTCACCGGTGGTGATGCCTATATTGTCACAGATGTAGGGCAGCACCAGATGTTTGCCTGCCTGCACTATACCTTCAAGCGTGAACGCAGCCACCTCACCTCAGGTGGTTTGGGCACCATGGGCTATTCGCTGCCGGCTGCTATGGGGGCCTGTTATGCTGCTGGTGCAACGCCGGTGATTTCTATCTCTGGAGACGGTGGTTTCCAGATGAACATGCAAGAGTTGGCGACCATTCGTGAAAACAGCATTCCGGTAAAAATCATTATCCTGAACAACAAGAACTTGGGCATGGTCAAGCAGTGGCAAGACCTCTTTTGGGAAAACCGCTACTCAAGCACCATTTTTGACCAGAATCCAGATTTTGTGACCCTAGCCAGTGCTTTTGACATTCCCGCCTACCGGGTGTCAGAAAAGGGCGATGTGCAGGAGAAGCTAGAACTCTTGCTCAAGCATGAAGGACCGGCGCTGATCGAGTTTATGATTGATAAACACGCGCATGTCTATCCTATGATTCCGGCGGGACAGACGGTGAATGATATAATCGTCAAAGCGGTCTCAACAAAGACACACCTAGTAGATGAGCTCTCCTCTGATGAGCCGCTAACAGAAGAGCAAGGGGGGACATAAGCATGAAGTATACCCTCTCCATACTCATCGACGATAAAATCGGGGCGCTCTCCAGAATTATCGAACTGTTTAGCTCTCGGGGCTACAACATAGATTCCATCTGCTCGGGTGCTTGTGAGGAAGAAGGTGTCCAACGGCTTACCCTGGTCTCGCACACCACCGAGGAGCGGGTGCAGAAGATCATCAAGCTCTTAGAACAGATTATTTTTGTGTATGAGGTGTGCTTGATCAATCAGCATGCCGGGGTGGGGCGCGAGCTGATGCTCTGCCGGATTGCCTTTACCCAGCAAAATCGGGTTGATCTGTTTACCCTGTTGGCGGCGCATAAGGTCCGCATTATTGAGATACACAAGGAAACAGTCAGTTTTGAAAATAGCGGCAGCTCGCAAGAATTGAACGCTATGATTGAGGTGCTCTCTGATTTTCAGATCATAGAACTCTCCCGAACGGGGGAGGCCGCCATACACAAGCGCTAGCCTCTTTATTTATCGCTTTATTTTTTTTTGCCTTTGGGGTATACTTGAGAGAATGTGCAAGAGTGGTTATGCTCTCAAGCAGAGACCACATAGCACATAGTCTAGGTGTTGTATCACCATAGTTGTTTCATTGGCACTACATTCTACAGCAAAACATGGAAGATTTTAAGATATATTATGACGAAGATGCAAACGTTAAACTCCTTGAGGGCAAGAAAATAGCCGTAATTGGCTATGGCAGCCAGGGACACGCGCACTCCCTTAACCTCAAAGACTCTGGGTTTGATGTAGTGGTTGGGCTGCGCCCCGATTCTGCTACTGCAGAGCAAGTCAAGAAAGATGGTTTGGAAGTTTTACCCACCGCAGAAGCGGCAAAGCGAGCAGACATCATTATGATCTTGGCTCCTGATCAATTCCACCGTCAGATTTATGAAAACGACATAGCGCCTCACCTTGAGCCGGGCAATGTGATCGCCTTTGGGCACGGGTTCAATATACACTTTGGGCAGATCAAGCCACCGTCTGATGTTGATGTGATCATGATTGCTCCTAAGGGACCAGGGCACTTGGTACGCCGAACCTTTACCGAAGGAAGCGGTGTTCCCTGCCTGATCGCTGTGCATAACGATGCCTCGGGTAAGGCACAAGATATAGCCTTGGCTTGGTCGCGAGCGATCGGCGGCACACGAGGGGGAGTGATCGCAACCAACTTCCGAGATGAAACCGAAACCGACCTCTTTGGTGAGCAAGCGGTGCTCTGTGGCGGTGTTTCAGAATTGATAAAAGCTGGCTTTGAAACGCTGGTTGATGCGGGTTATCCACCCCAAATCGCTTATTTTGAATGCTTGCACGAGATGAAGCTCATAATCGATCTCATGTATGAGGGGGGGATCACCGGCATGAATTATTCTATTTCTGAGACCGCAGAATATGGCGGATTTGTGCGGGGCAAGCAGGTGATCGGCAAGGAATCGCGCAAGGTGATGAAGAGAATCCTCAAAGAAATCCAAGATGGTAGCTTTGCCACCGATTGGCTGCATGAAAATAAGATGGGGCGGATTCGCTTTGAGGCGATGCGCAAGGAATCCTCTGAGCACCCTGTCGAGAAAATAGGAGTACGCCTGCGTAGCATGTTCTCCTGGCTAAAAAACTAATCCGATCGCAAGGCAAACAGAGCACACAAATAAACAGAGCATATGGCAAGCAAAACTATAGCGGTAATCGCCGGCGACGGCGTAGGTCCAGAAGTCTGCACCCAAGCGGTGGAGGTATTGCAGGTAATGGCGCAGAAATACGGCATAGACCTGAATCTGCAAGAAGGTTTGGTCGGCGGTATAGCCTATGATAAGACGGGTAATCCGCTGCCGCCAGAAACGCTGGAGATGTGCAAAGCCGCAGATGCAGTTTTGCTGGGTGCAGTTGGTGGTCCGCAATGGGAAGCCTTGCCGTATGAGGTGCGCCCAGAGCGGGCGTTGCTTGGGCTCAGAGAGCAACTGGGACTGTTTGCCAATTTACGACCAGCGGTGATCTATGGCGATCTTGCGCAAGCCTCAAGCCTCAAGAGCGAGGTGGTCAGCGGTACCGATATTATGGTGGTTCGTGAACTGACCGGTGGGATCTACTTTGGGCAGCCCAAAGGAGTGAGAGTGGAAGAAGACGGTAAGCGGGTGGGCTTTAACACCATGATCTATCATGAAGATGAGATCCGCCGCATCATCAAAAAAGCCTTTGGCATAGCGCAGTCACGGGGCAAAAAGCTGTGCTCTGTTGACAAGGCAAATGTGCTTGAGGTCACCGAGTTGTGGCGGAGTATAGCCGAGGAAGAGGCGGGCAACTATCCAGATGTCGCGCTCTCGCATCTTTATGTCGATAACGCCGTAATGCAGCTGATCAGAGCACCAAAGCAGTTTGATGTGATTGTCACCACCAACATGTTTGGTGATATTCTCAGCGATGGTGCCGCCATGCTCACCGGCTCTATCGGTATGTTGCCTAGTGCCAGTATCGGTGGTGTAGATGGCAGAGAACATGGCATGTACGAGCCGGTGCATGGGAGTGCCCCTGATATAGCTGGCAAAGATATCTGCAACCCCTTGGCTACCATTTTGTCTGTGGGCATGATCTTCAAGTATTCTTTTGGCATAGATGAGGCCAATGCCCTTATTCAAGACGCTGTTGTTGAGGTGATCAAAGAGCGCAGAACACAGGATATTCTGGTGCCTGGCAAAACACTGGTGGGTTGCCAAGAAATGGGACAGGGTGTTGTACAACAGCTTACAGCATGATATAGTTGAGCATTTATAACCACTTTTGAGGCTATTTATTGGAAACCACAGAAGAAGATTACGAATTTTTGGAGCGGCATGAAGACCAGTTTGCTGAGTTTGTGCAAGATAAAGACGCAGAAAAACTGGTGCTTGACCCGATGAACTCCTACCAACGCCACCAGATTCACCAGCTCGCAACTCGCTTTTGCTTGACCTCAGAATCTCAGGGCGACGGCGATGAGCGTTGCGTGTGCCTGCACAAAACGCCAGAGGCTATCATTCCCCCCAAGGCGGTCTTGCCGGTGTGGAATTTCGGCGAGCGAGAGTTTTTTGTGCAGAAAAACGGAGCAGTGGGCACAGAGGTTTTGCTGCTCATTGATGGTACAGTATGTGTTGCCTCAGAATCTCGAAAAAGAAGGATATTGAGCCGGCGTCATGTGCTCAGCGGGAGCTGCAAAATAAAATATAACGCCATACTTGAATATACCGATCAGAACTGGTAGGCTCATCATCATACGGCAGCCCGGCGATTGAAAAAGATGAATCGCGTCAGGTTCGAAAGAAAGCAGCGCTAAGTTTTGGACAGTGTGCTGGGTTGTCACCTTCTCTGCAACAAAGGCAAGACTCAATACCTAAGATTCGCCATTGCCCCAAATACACATCAGAGCCTCAAACACATACCAGATAACGAGGATGCATCATGCTTAACTTGGGGTTTTCTGAGTTTTTGATCATTGCGGGCATAGCCTTGCTCATCTTTGGTCCGGATAAACTCCCCGGGCTCATTCGTGGGCTTGGAAAGGGTATGACTCAGCTTCGCCGTACAGTCAATGATTTTAAGCATAACCTCAATGAAGAGGTGGAAGACTCGCTTAAGGCTTCGGGCACCAGCGCACAAGAGTTGCAAAATTTGCAAGAGTTGCGTAGCGATTTTGACAGTCTACGCACCAAAAATATCGCCGGACTGATCGAAGAGTACGCCCACAGGGAACCTGCTACCACCGAGCAGAGCACAGAATCCCGCCCTACCTATCAAGACGCTGACCGCACAGATCATGCCCCGCTGGATTATGCGGAAACCTCAGAGCGAGACGATCATTCATCAGTTCAAAACGATCAAATTCCCCCTGACCGACCGGAGGGAAATGAGTTGGATAAGATCAAATCCAAGGGTGTGAGTGCTTGAGGAAAGTTTTTTCTTGTGCGCTATCCTCGGTTCATTTATGGTGTTGTTGACCTATGTTCATTAGCCTAACTGCACTCTCCCCTGAAAAACCAATCGAGGTGGGCGAGGAGGAATATCAGCGACACATTGCCCGCAAGTGGCCAGGGCGTGGTGGTTGGAGCAGCAGTAGCTCGCAGATCGAGTGGCTGTGCAAACTGCACTACTTGCGGGAAGGCTATGCGGCTGGTAAGATCAGTAGAGAAGATTTTCTCAAGCGGGAACAGGCTTTGGTGCTCAATCACTGGAAGCGGTTTTTGTAGTCTAGGATGAACGCCATACATATGCCGGAAGGAGTCCGGTAAACGAGAAGAGAGAGCATAGCAAGGAGTGTGTTTATGGGAAGCAGAGGGAATACTGCCGTTGAGAACACGCCAATGCCCATAGTGGAGACAAGTGGGCCTACGCCCTCTAATCGATCTGTGTTGCGCTATCCCGGGGGGAAAACTCGGGCGGTGCGCGCGCTGCGCCACTATATTCCAGCGAATGTGGATAGGCTCTGCTCTCCATTTTTGGGCGGGGCAAGCCTTGAGCTGTCTTGTGCGGCCGATGGTATCGCCGTCTATGGTTCCGATGCCTTCGCGCCACTGGTCTGTTTTTGGCAAGAGGCACTGGAGAACCCATTTCGCCTAGCCACCGAGGTGCAGCGGTATTACCCCATGGATCGCACTCGGTTTTATGCGCTCCAAAAGAGCTATCAAACCTTAGCGACTGCGCTTGAGCGGGCAGCTGCTTTTTTTGTGCTCAATCGGTGCAGCTTTAGCGGCACAACCCTTTCAGGCGGTATGTCTCCCGGGTGTCCCCGCTTTACCGCAAGTGCCATTGAGCGCTTGCAAAACTTCCACAATCCCAATCTACAGGTAGAGCACGCCGATTATAGCGAAGCACTCGCCGAGCACAAGCACACCTTCTGCTACCTCGATCCCCCCTACGCCAACGGCGGCAAGCTCTACGGTACCAGGGGCGATATGCACGAGGCCTTTGATCATAAAGCTCTAGCCGAGCTTTTGCATAAGCGTACAGGCTGGGTGCTCTCTTACAACGACTGCGAGGAAGTGCGAGAGCTATATGCCAAATACCCCATTATCACCCCAGAGTGGACCTATGGCATGAGTGGTAAAAAAATATCGCAAGAGGTACTAATTTATGCGCTCTAATCAAGCAGAGAGCGGTAAAGCTTGGGAATATGGGCTTGCTAAAGAATTTGCTCGCACATGCAATCTACCATTGCTCAACAATAGCCCTAGAAAGACAGCACAAAAGGCCTACGAAAACCTGAGAATAGATGTGCGTCAAGGTGTTGATGGTGCAGCCCATGCAACCGTAGCATTTCTGCGTGAGCATGATACAAGGTTGGATGCAGCTAGACATGTTTTCTTGCAATCGGATATGCAGGGTAAGCATGGCGATGTAAGAGATGTAATCATTGAAACTAACGACAGCAGCGTAGGAATAAGTTCCAAGCATAGACACAAAGCGGTAAAACATTCGCGACTGTCGCCAAGTATTGACTTTGGTAGTCAGTGGTACGGTGTGCCATGTTCAAGTGCTTTCCGCCAATCTGTGCAACCAGTGTGGGATAGATTAGAATCTTACAAGATCCAAGGAGCTTTGTGGCGTAATATGAACGATAAAAATGACACAGTGTATCAGCCAATCGTAAGTGCTTTTTGCGAAGAGATACGCATTGCACCACCAGAAAAGCTATTGCGATACATGCTAGGCAGATATGACTTTTACAAAGTCGAAAAGGAAAACGGCGATGTACTACTCCATTCATTCAATATGGATGGCTCATTGAAATGGGGCAATAGGCTACCTATGCCCCAAAAAATACTAGACATAGCACACAATAAACCATCAACTTGCGTCATTACTTTTGATAGTGGCTGGGCTTTATCTTTTCGTATTCACAACGCCGAAAGTCGTATTGTGCCCTCGCTCAAATTCGATATAACCTTGGTAGGTGTTCCGCCAAAACAAGCTCGCCATACCATTAAGTATGCTCATTAATCTCCTCGTATTCTTCCATGGGCTCTGCGATCTCGACCGATGATCTCTTGTTGGCGGTTGAATGCTCTTCTGATGTGCTTTCTGTTGCTGTTGCTGAGGGGAGGCAACTCCTCGCCGAGCGTTTTCTGCGCGGAGAGCGATCGAGCAGTGCCCTGCTCTTGCCTTGTATTGAAGGGGTGCTGGCTGATGCGGGCAAGCGCAAAGAGCAACTGATGGGGGTTTGTGCCTCGGTTGGTCCGGGGTCTTTGACCGCTTTGCGGATTGGTCTGGCTACGGCAATGGGGCTGAGCCTTGCACTAGGCATTCCCAACTATGGACTGAATTGCCTGCAGCTGATCGCCAACCGCTACCGCTACCACGAGGGTACTATCTGGGTGTTGCAAAAAACCTATCGCAAGATGCTGCACGCCGCTCAATTTAGGTGCTGCCGGGGTATCCCTGTGATGGTGAGCCCGATTCGTGAGGGAGTAGCAGAAGAAATTTTGCCCGCTTGTGCGGGAGAAGCGCTGATTGTGGGAAATGGCTTAGAGGTGTTGCAAGAGCAGTCATCGCCCATCTTGTCTGCAGAGGGTGTGCACACTGCCATAGACACCAACTTTCCTCCCCTGCATGCCTCCGAGGTGCTCTTTCATCTGTTGCAGGTGCGGCCTGCCGATACTCCGCCAGAGCCTATACGTGCCTGTTATGGAGGAGACACAGAGGCGGATAAAAATTATAAAAAGAAGTTTAACACTTCAAACTCTGCTACAGAAGAGTTAGGATAGAAGCAGAGCATATAGTACGGCAAATCTACCCACCACTAAGGCTATCAACACTATACTATCGCAGCAATCTGCAACAATCCGCAACAATCGCTCCCGTGCCATGAAGGCTCTGCATATCCACATTTTCAAACAGCACGAACGCTCTGGCGCAGATCTAGCGGTTCGTTTTGTCGAACAGAATCAGGTCTTTCCCTTGCCAAAGAGTGCCCTTTCAGACCTCACCGTTCACCTTGATGCGCTCTTGGAGACCCAGTCTATCATTGACCTCCACCAGATCATAGATCAGCAGGGCATAGACTATATTCACTCATCGGCAGCCACGGTGGGTGCAGCTCTCTTTACTCTCATTTTCCCCCCAGAAATTGAGAGAAATACTGAGTTTAGCGAGACTAGTGTGGTGCTTTCGATTGATGATCAACGGCTGACACTCTGGCCTTGGGAGATGCTCTATCACCCAGATGGCTACTTTTTGATCAGAAAGGCGGGGCTATACCGCTCTTTTGCAGGATTGGGAGTGGTGCAGGCGCCACCAAAGCCAAGCCAAGAGGTACGTGTTGCGTGTTGGTCAACCATGCCACGTTTTGGCCGGGAAAGCGCAAACAATGCAAAAGGCGCACATAGTGCTAAAGATTCGTTTTTGCCGGTCTCGCCCTATTATGGGTTTATGCGTAAGCCCGAGGCACTCTCTGCCGATCACGACTGCCAAGCGGCACATATCATGTGGGATTTTGAGTTTCGTGCCTCTCGAGCTAAAATTATGAGCCGCTTGCACGATTTTCAACCCGATATCCTCCTGTTTTCGGGACTTTTGCAAGAAGATGCTCTGCTACTAGAGCAAGATGAAGGTACCGAGGCAACTCCCCTAGCCTTACACTCCTTGGAATCTGTATTCACCACACTGGCCAGCAAGGGCATGGCTATTGTGGTGTTCAATATCGACTACTGCTCCGATGATCGCCCCCCTAGCTCGCTTGACTATGACCAGTGGACCCGCTTTCTGGTTGAGAAACAAGCAGCGCTCACTCGGCTAAGCCGCCGGGTACTCAATGCCAAGGTAGGCTGCGTGGTCATGGTGCAGGGCTACCCCCCACGAAAGCTACTCCACGAGTACCTCAAGGTATTGATTCTAGCCTATCGAGACGGGCAAACCCCAGCACAAGCGCACCAATACGCCCTCTCGCAGCTCAAAGAAGAGACAGCGCCTAGTTGGCAGCAGTATTTTTTCCGTTGTGCCATCCCCCATTCTTCAGCCCGGTCAAACACGAGCTATCGCAGTCAGCCCAGCCGCCGATCCAAGCCAGATACGCTTATGCAGAGCAGGTTTGCGCAATTGGTGCGCCTGCGGCATCAGGAGTTCACCGGAAATCTCTACATTCTCAAGACCTTGGAGACCTATATGCGTAGCCCCGGCATAGTGATCCAGTTTTGCTCGCGGCGGGGAGAAAATCGAGAAGACTACATACACGAGGCACTACGCCGCCTGCTCCCAAGCGAAAATATAACCGCGCGCAAGGTTCTGCATACCCCTTTGTTATCAGCAATAGCCAGCCTTGACACCAATCTTTCCAAATTTTTGGGAAAAAAAATCTTTGCCAATGTTGAAAAAAATGCTCTGCTTGCCGCTTTTTCCCCTCCTTTGCTCATAGATGGTCAAGATCAGAACAGCAAAAAAATACTGTGGGTCTATCAAACCCACCCGGATACTCTACTGCACAGCACCATGGCAGAGCTTTGTATGGAGACGGGGTATCGCGCTATTATTCTCAGTCCTCAGCCCCTAGCGCCGATCAATGAACAGCCAGCACTCGAGCTCGATCGCCTCCACCCGGCAACCTTTAGCAATCCACGCAACCCCCAAGATGCCGATATTCAGAGGCTCTATGAGCGCCTCCCTTTTTTGAATCGGGTAGGCCTAGAGCTGATCGAAGGATTGGAAAGTGAGGCAAAAAATGCCCTCTTGGCCTCGCCGGAGCAGGCAGCAGCGCTCTTGTGTCAGCATATCGCCGCTAGGCTCACCCAAGCCGAGCAAAAGGCCCTGATAGCCTATTTTATTTTCAATAGCGATCTGCCGGTAGGCGGCTTTGGTGCGGATATATTCTTTGAACAGCACCGTTATGCGCTACTGGAGAAAGGATGGTTAGAATGTAATACCTCCGGTGATATGTTTTGTATTGCTCCTGATGCGTATGCATTCTTGCGGAGGATTGACTTTTGCAGCAGAGAAGATATTTGCGATCTCACCGAGCGCATCTGTGTGCATTGGTTTGCAGCCCTTAAATCGGGCAACATTACTCTGGAGTTATCGACAAAACACACAAAAGCGCATAGCTTTTCCGCAGATACTGCCGAGGGTGCCCTCATGCGAGGCAGAATGATAGCGCTCTTTTTCCAAATGATGGGTACTCTTGCCGATTATAACGAATACAAGCCCCTCGCCCGCAAGACCCTGCATTTTTTGGAGGACTTTATGAGCAAGGCTGATGCTAGCGTGCAGCTCTATGCCTTTAGCCTCAGTTTTTTTGCCGCCGATCGTTGCGATGAGCACCAGGTCTGTCTCCGCCTCATGAAATTCTACTACGACAGGAACCTCATCGATAAAAACGACGACCGGTTTGGAGAATTTGCCGAAACCCTGCTGCAAGAATATTGTCTCCGAAATCCATTTGTCAGTTTGCGTTCCTGCTTGCAGAGCGACTTGGGGGTGTGCGAATACCTGACAAAAGGAAGACAGACCGAGGAAATGTGGAATCACCTTGTTGTGGCCGGCAATGTTCTGTTTGACTTGCATGAATCCGAGGTGTACTCTGGTGCCTCCTTGCATTTTTGCGAAAACCTGCTGAGGGTTGATGCACCGAAAGATTATATTGTTCAGTTCATGGGCGAACACATGACCTACGATGTCATTACAGCCTTTCCAGACTTTGAGCAACGCCGCCTGTGGATCTTGGATGCTTATATTTTGTTTGCTGATAAGCAGATGAGCGAAGACCTAGAGCGTTCGCTCAAGAAAGCGGTAGAATTTGAATGCAGTGCTCTTTCACACTTTTGGGAAGGGCTACTCTTCGATATGCTCTTTGAGCTGATTGATGACTACGGACTACTCAATGAATACTGTACAAAGCTGTTGCACACCTATCAAAGATACGGCCAGGTCTCGCAGTCTCTGGCCCTTTGCGAAAAATGGTTTACCTATTTTGATGAGCAGGATCCCAGCTTTGACTACCAGCAAGAAAGCCATAAAATCCAAGAACCGGCTAACCTAGCCTATATTCTGAGTAGCTACGGCACCACCGAGCACAGAAAATGGACTGATCGAATGGGCAGGCTGGCCATGCGTGATGGCAAAGAAAAAGAGGCGGCACTTTTTTATAAGTCCACTAGCGAACAGCACAACTTCTCGCTCTAACCGCCTGCACTGCTTGCAGAATTCTATCCTATCGGGCAATACGCGCGATAGTATTTTCCCAGATACCTCCAAGA
Organism: Nanipora kamurai; assembly: GCA_036872915.1. NCBI lineage: Eukaryota > Metazoa > Cnidaria > Anthozoa > Scleralcyonacea > Helioporidae > Nanipora > Nanipora kamurai. Next base: position 136,924 of record JBAHVQ010173337.1, read on the forward strand.
CCTCAAAAATTCCCCACACTTGCTGACCATAACACCGGTGTATCCTCGATCGCCATCTTTCCTCCGAGCACATCCATCATATATTGTTTTAGTATTATGATTTTTCTGCAAAACAGCATAAAATATGTTATATTTTATGTTTTTTTGAAAAAATATGCTTGACTTTGCATATTTTTATGAATATATTAGATATTACATGTTAGTTGTATATTATTTTTGGGCAGAGTTATGCTGCACACCCGATTTTTCACCATTGCCGAGGGAGTTTCCACAGATAATACGCAAACTACCATAGTGTTCATGCCCAATCTGTGCCGGAACACATTATTTTTTTTCTCTATTTTGCCAGGGAGAAGAAGCAATAGAGGATTTGATAGGCTTCACTCATCACACAAAAAAGGATAGCTATGAAAACAAATAACACCGCAAGAGCAACAAAACTGTTTGATTTTTTGTTCAATCTCATCGGTGAAAAACGGCTTGAAGCACTCGCCTACGAATACGGAGGCACACTCAATTACCTCAGTAAACTTAAATTGAGTGCTGAGGAGCGCCGAGCCATAGAGCTGTTTACCCTCAGCGAGCGCATCTATGTGCCCTCACCCAGACGCTTTGAATCAAAAAAAAGGGCAAAAGCAGTGGTGGAAGATCGCAAAGCAGGCATGAAGTTTCGCCAAATTGCCCGTAAACACGGTATCACCGAGATTTATGCCATGTCGCTGGTGCGCAACAGTCGCCAAGAAGGGGCAGGCGCATAAGCCCCCTGATCCCTCGATCGCCCTGCCAACAACACAAACTACAAGGAGACAATATGAACTGTTATGTTATTGCCCAAAAAAATGAAGAATGGGTACCACTGACTGCTGGTAGCGAAGAAGAGTGCCTAGATTTCTTCCAGCAACACGCCCTCAACCTAAGCGATCACTGCATAGTCGATCAAGAAGAGTATATCAAGCTTTGCAAAATATCGCCAACAGAAGAACTAGACACTGCGATAGATTGAAATGCGAAGTTGTGCTCTGCGCGCTAGCCTCGCTAGTCGGCCGGTTGCGCTTGCTGCTTGGTTGCGGTAATGGTATTTTCCATCAGGGTGAGAATCGTCATGGGACCTACACCGCCGGGAACAGGGGTGGCCGCACTGGCGCGTTCTTGTGCGGCACTCCAGCGCACATCACCAACAATCCGGAAGCCCCTTGGGGTATCGGCTGGTATGCGGTTGATCCCCACATCTATCACCACCGCACCAGGGGAAATATATTCTGCACCAATGCGCTCTGCCTGACCTATAGCGACAATTATAATATCTGCCCGCCTGCTCTCTGAGGCTATATCTTTGGTAAGTGAATGACAGAGCGTGACCGTGGCATCTATCCCTCGCGAAGAGAGCAAGAGCGCTAGCGGACGACCGACTATATTACTCCTACCGATAATAACCACCCGCTTGCCACCTAATCCTATCCCCTCGTGTTCCAGCAGGCGCAGGATTCCCATGGGCGTACATGGCACAAAGCGTGGTCTTCCCAGCATCAGTAGCCCAATATTGTGGGGGTGAAAACAATCCACATCTTTTTCGGCCCTTATGGCGCAGATGACAGCTGTTTCACTGATATGCTGCGGCAAGGGGAGTTGACACAAAATACCATGTACCTTGGGGTCTTGGTTGAGGGCGGCTATGTGAGTGAGCAGCGTATCTTTACTGACAGACTCAGGCAAGGCTAGCTCTCGGGATTCTATGCCCAGCCGGGTGCACATGTCTCGTTTTTTGTTCACATAAAGGCGTGAGGCCGCAATATTGCCCACTATGATCACCGCTAAGCAAGGTGTTATGCCCTGTTGTCTCAGGCGGGTGACCTGCTGTTCTAGCTTGCTCTGATAGGTCTGGCTGATATGGGTTCCCGAGATGGTGCGCATGAGATAGGGTTTAGATTTACGGCTTTCTTGGCATGGGTTGTAGATTGTGTTCACCACAGGTCCCTTGCTTGCATGTTATTTGCATTACTACACTTGTTTACTTCTGCTCGGCACCTGTTTACCTCTGTTAGGCTAACATGTGCTGTGCTGTTTGTACATTTGACACCTATTATTCTACCCTCTTGCTCGGATCGCAATGCTATACAAGATATTTTTTGTCTGCTTGTATGCCTTTTTTCTCATAGCCTCTCCCGTTTTTGCGCAAGACGGCTATATCAATGATGACTCAGCTTCAGAATGGGATTCTGATACCTGGCAGATAGATTCAAGCGTTCGACAAGAAGATCCAGATGCCCCTCCTCCCATAGAAGAGTTGGATAGCAATGATGAGCTCTACCTGACCGAAGAAGAGGCTTTTCTGCTTGAGCAATCGCAAGATGAGTTTCGGCTCCCTGGCGAACAAGGAGCACAGGTGAGAGTAGATTATCAGAAAGCGCTTGAGAAGAGCAGCGTACAGTTCAATGAGAATATCTTTTACGGGATCGGAACTGGTCTGGTAATTGGCGGCTGGTTGGCGCTGTTTGTGGGAGAAAATTCTCGGGATAACTTCCGCTACATTGGCTCAGGATTGGTTCTCGGCGGTTTGATGGGATTGGCGGTGGCCAGCCGTGCTTTTTACATTAATCCGCCCACTCTTGCCCAGGCAGAATCGCCTCTCCCTCTGCTACAACGCCAGAGATCTCTTGCAGATTTGGTTGCCACGACCACAGGTGGGGTAGGCACTGGTGCAGTGCGGCAGCTCTTTGCAGAGCAGTCCGGCTCCGGGCAACAGCTCGCCATCAACCTTAACTTCAAATTCTAAGTGCGCTCTAAACCAGCTGAAGGGCAGATACGTCTCATCAAATCCTCTTCTAGCCCATTCTACCCCGCAAAGAGCCACTGATCAGATCAGCAGAAAGTGGCTTTTTGCCGCTGGGGATTCCCCGCTTTCCTCAGAGGTGTTAGCATGTGCAGAGGTGAGCAAGAAAACAAGCCACAGTCCATGCCTAGATACACCTCCACTTACCCAATAGTCCCTAAGATGCAGATCAATACCACGATCGCCACAGAGCTCGCTCTGCCCGAGTGTAAGGTTGAGGCAGCCTTGCAGCTTTTGGCAGATCAGAACACCATTCCCTTTATCGCCCGCTATCGTAAGGAGGTAACCGGAAACCTTGATGAAACCGCTTTGCGTGATATTGCCAGCAAGTCTGAGTACTATCAGGAACTCGAGTCTCGCAAGCAGCACATTCTGCAATCTATCGGTGAGCAGGGCAAGCTCACCCCAGCTCTTGAAGCCGAGATTCGGGCTACTACCGCCAAGCAGTACTTGGAGGATCTCTACCAGCCCTATAAGCCCAAGCGGCGTACCCTGGCCAGCGCCGCCCGAGAGCAGGGCTTGGAGCCTTTGGCGCAGCTCATGGCCAAGCACCAGCCTATTGCCGGTTGGATTGCCCAATTTTTGCCCACACAAGGGCTAAGCAAGGAAGAGTGCATCAGCGGTGCTCAGTATATCCTAGCCGAGTGGATCAGCGAGGATATCCCCCTCAAAGAAGAGTTGCGGGGCATTTGTGCCAAGAGCGGCGTGCTTAGCTCCCAAGTGCAGAAAAAATTTGCCGCTGTCAAAACCAAGTACGACGATTATTACGACTTTACCTCGCCCCTCAAGCGCTTGAAAGCTCATCAGATTCTCGCTTTCCGCCGTGGCGAAAAGGAGAAAATACTGCGTACCAGCATTGCCTTTGATACCGAAGCGATTACCCAAGCCTGCCAACGGCGCTGGGTTAAGCCAGATTATCAGAGCCCAGCGGGTAGCGAGGGAGAGGAGCTTGTACGGCAGGCGGTGGACAGCGCGGTCAAACGCCTTTTTCTGCCCTCGCTTGAGTTAGCCGAATACACCAGCCTCAAAGAAATGGCCGATCAAGACTCGATCGCCATTTTCCGCCAAAACCTCAAAAATATCCTGCTGGCGCCTTATGCGGGTGAGAAAATAGTCCTTGCCCTAGACCCCGGCTACCGAACCGGGGTCAAATGGAGCCTGCTCGATGGTTCGGGCGATCTGTGTGATTATGGCGTTTTCTACCTCAGCGGTTCGAAGAAACAGGCGATGCAAGCCAGGGAGCAGATCGCCGCTTTGCACCGCAAGCACGGGTTTGAGTATATCTGCGTGGGCAACGGCACTGCTGCCGAAGAAACAGAGGCCTTTTGTAGTGATTGCATTGCAACAGTTGGCCTGCAACCAGCACCGGTGGTGGTCTCGGTCAATGAAGCGGGCGCATCGGTCTATTCGGCATCGGAGGTAGCTATAGCCGAATTCCCAGAACTTGACCTTACGATTCGGGGTGCCATTTCGATCGGACGGCGTTTCCAAGACCCGCTGGCAGAACTCGTCAAAATAGACCCCAAGTCGCTGGGTATTGGGCAGTATCAGCATGATGTCAACCAAACCAAGCTCCGCCGTGCCCTCACAGAGACCACAGAGGAGTGCGTCAACAGTTTTGGTGTTAATCTCAATACCGCCTCTGCCTCGCTACTCGGCTATGTTTCCGGCATTAGCCCTAGCATTGCTGATAATATAGTGCGCTACAGAGCCGAGCATGGACCTTTTGCCGACCGGCAAGCCCTGAAGAGCATACCCCGCCTGGGTGCCAAGGCCTTTGAGCAGGCAGCCGGGTTCTTGCGTATTCCAAACGGCAGCAACCCGCTTGATGCCACCGCTATTCACCCAGAACAGTATGGGTGTGTGGCGGCTATGCTGGATACTCTTGGGGTTGATCTGCATACCCTGCTCCAGCAGCGAGAGTTGTTGCAAAAGCTGGACATCAGGGCACTTATCGGGCAAGAGTTTGGCGGCATTATACTCGGTGAGTTGAGCCTTGCTGATATTATCACCCAGCTTGAGCGCCCGGTGCGCGACCCTCGCCAGAGCTTTGCGCCACCCAAACGTAATGCCAATATCACGGCGATCGAGCACCTGAGAGAAGGTATGCGCCTTGAGGGCACGGTGACCAACATCACCCACTTTGGTGCATTTGTTGATATAGGCGTGCATCAGGACGGACTCGTGCACATCTCACAGATGGCAGACCGCTTTGTCCGTGAGGCGGCGGAGGTCTGCAGCGTGGGCGAGAGGGTCAAGGCGACTGTTATTTCTGTTGATATCCAGCGCAAGCGCATTAGCCTCTCGCTGCGTCAGCAGTAGGTGCAGCGCACACCATTGGGTGCAGCTCACTGGCCGCTTGAGTGGGTGTTCTCGCCAAAGGGATTGCCCTCTCATCGGTTGAGCCTGAGAGGGTTTTGCAGCGAGATCTTCTCCCATGCTCTGGTGTGTAGGGGCGGTGGCTCACCACAGGTGATGGCGCAGATCGCCGCATAGGAGTGTTCGAGCACGGTGCAGAGCACCTGATCTTGAGCCGGATTGAGTGGTGCGGCAAAAATATCCTTGAGGATCAGTAGCCCCGATTCTTGAAAGAGCAGTGAGGCTAACACAAAGTCTAGCATCTCCTCTGCCTCTAGTTGGTAGATCGGCACAGGAGAAAATGAAGATCGTCCCAAACGGTCGAGCCAAACCAGTTTTGCCGTTCGACCTGCAGCATTGGCGGTATAGGGCGATTTAAGGTTAAGCCAATCCTTTGGGTGGCGAGTGATAATTTTTTCTTGCTGGAGAAACCAACGGTCGCTCTGGCAAAAATAGCGTCTGTGCTGGCGGACTATGCCCGAATGGCACCCTAGCCTGCCCTCCAGCAAGCCGCACAGGTATTCGCTTTGCTGCTGGCTGTGGGTCTGAAAGCAGTAACGCCGGGTGGCGTTGATCCGGCAGGAGAACTCGCAAATGCCGTCTTGCTCTTCGGCTAAAAAAGCGACATTGTGGAAGGAAAGCATGGTGAAGCTGGCTGTATTTGCGGTGATTAGGGGGTGCCGCAGTCTATGTGGCGGATAAAGCGGGCAACGCACTTGCTGCTGCACCCATGTTCGATAAACTCGCAACGAAAGAGGAGCCCCTCTACCGAAAAATCGAGCACTATGCTGCCGTAGTTGCCCTTCTCCAACAGACGCCCCGGGACATTGTTTTTTGTGGTGATAATGTTGCGGCAATCTTGGTAGAGCTGGTCCAAAGTTGCCGGCGGCGCGCCCTCCTTGTGTTGCCCCAGCTCACCCTCTTCCTCGCTCCACCCACGCTGCCGGTGGCGATACTGCTCAAGATCTACTGCCACCACCTCGTGCGTGCGTGTGCTCACTTGCCCTTCCTTTACGCTGATCCAGGTACGCCCTTGTGCGGTTGGGCCGTTGCGGGCGTAGACCGCATAGCGGTAGGTATCTGCGCATTCCTCCTTTTTCTCCAGCCAGAGCTGGGAGCTCTCTTGCCAAGCCTCAAGCATTTCTTCCGAGCTGAGAGGGGTGTTATTGGCAAAAACAGTGGAGAGCACCGCCACCCACAATACCCAAAGGAGTATAGACCGGCACATCATACCGCAAAAATTGACAAGAAGAATGGCTGTAGTGCAGAATTATCCCTAGCATAATATCGATTAGTGCTCCACTTATCGCCTTCTTTCACGCTTATTTTCATGCTCAAAGTACCCGATTTTCGCTTGGAAACGCATTTTTCACGCTGGGAGTTTGTCGCACAGCACCACATGACCGCCTCCGATGCGGAAAGCATGAGTCTCAGCGATCTGCTGGAAATGGCCACACCAGAGGAGAGAGCAGAGTTTGAAAGATTGTGGCTTGGGTATACTGAAACCTTTGGAGCACCAGACCTACGCATGAGCATAGCACAGCTCTATCAGCAGCGCAAAGCCGATGAGATACTCTGCTTTACCGGTGCCAGCGAGGGTATTTTTGCGGCCAATGCCACTATTTTGGATAGGGATAGCCATGCCATAGTGATCACGCCCAACTACCAATCGCATGAAACCCTGCCGCATACCATCTGTGAGGTCAGCGGTATTCCTCTTGATCCTAACTATAATTGGGCTCTTGATCTCGAGCGCCTTGCCGCCGCCATTCGCCCCAATACTCGGCTGCTGACCATAAACTTTCCACACAATCCCACCGGGGCTATCTTGCCGCTTGATCGCTATCTCGCCCTGATAGAGCTGTGCCGGCACCACGGTATTTTTATACTCCATGATGAAATTTTTCACGGGCTTGGTCCGAGCGGCGCGGAGCACCTGCCCCCCATTACCGATCTGTATGAAAAGGGGCTTTCGCTGCAGGTGCTCTCAAAATCCTATGGACTTCCCGGGTTGCGGCTCGGCTGGATTGCCTGTGCCGATACTGATCTGCTCTCAGGCATGGAACGCTACAAGCACTACCTGTCGATCTGCAACTCTGCCCCGAGCGAACGCTTGGCCAAAATAGCTATTCGCAATCGGGAGAAGATACTAGCCAGAAACTGTGCTCTGGTTGATCAGAATCTGCTCAAATGGGACGCCTTCTTTGCTCGCTATCCAGATCTGTTCGACTGGCGGCGGCCCGATGGCTCTTGCATGGCCTTTCCTCGCTACAAGGGAGCTGAGGGTGTGGAGAAGTTTTGCCAAAGGCTGATCGAAAACAGTGGGATACTCTTTCTGCCTAGCTCGATTTACCGCTCCGAACTCCAGCCGGTACCCGAGCAGCACTTCCGCCTGGGTTGTGGGCGCAGCGGGCTTGATGCCGGGCTTACCGCCCTTGAAGAGCACTTGCATGCCTATGTGCTCTAGTCCTCTGGTGCAGGCCTATGTTTGAGCTTTGTATTCCAGAGGAGTTGGAAGAGGAATGCGCTGCGCTCCAGCTTGATCGCTTGGAAGAGCGCACAGCGGGCTGGCCCGAGCTGTGCGGGCTATCACTGCCCATACCCCTGTGTATTTGCACCACAGCAGAAATGATCGAACTGAATAGCAGCTTTCGCCAAAAGACCAAGAGTACAGATGTGCTCTCTTGGGTCTATACCAATGCGCAAGATGAAGATATAGAGGTGCCCCCAGAGCAAGGAGTAGCAGGCGGCGAGATTGCCATTTGCCTGCCGCACTGCCTGCTCCAAGCCCAAGAAAACGGTTGGGGCGCAGATGTGGAGTGCCTACGCCTGCTCGCCCATGGACTCGCGCATATCATGGGCTATGATCACCACTCTCCTGCCGAGGAGAAGGCTATGTTGGCTATTGAAAAAAAATTGCTCCAGGCAGCAGGCTTGCCGGCGCTCTATCCCGAATAGGCGCGCTGGCGATTTGCAATGCCTAACCCTCTCTGATACATTTATCTCATAGGCTCTCTACGAAATATAATTTGCACTGATATTCTGCTCGGGCACTCATCATTGTTGTGAGCAGACAGCCATTTTTGCAGAGGCAATGCGCCCAATAGCATCAGGGAGACAGCTTAGACCAATTTTGATATTTTACAGAGGGGTACCTCTCGGCGATGCTCTACTCCCTACTAGCTGCTGATAAATTGACCAATAGTTTTGATGAACACTCTAGGAAATACTCAGGCTCACCAGAGCCACGACCGCAATCGAGACATACCAGAATACATGAGTGCTGTGCTCCTTATGGGGCATGGTGGGCTTGAAAAATTGATCTATAGGGACGATGTACCCGTGCCTCAACCCAAAACTGGTGAGGTGTTGATCCAGGTGGCCGCCGCTGGGGTGAACAATACCGATATCAACACGAGGGTGGGCTGGTACTCCAAGTCTGTCAGCGGAAGCACAGAGAGCAGCGTAGCAGAGGACAGCGAGGCGCAAGCCGAGCGCAGCGATGGGAGCTGGTCGGGGGTACCGCTCAATTTTCCGCTCATTCAGGGTGCCGATGTGTGCGGGGTAATCGTTGCGGTGGGGGAGGGAGTCCGCACAGATCGCATTGGGCAGCGGGTGCTGGCAACCGCCATGCAGCCGGATAGATCAGCGGCAATCCCACGGCTCATTACCCTTGGGTCAGAGCGCAACGGCGGCTTTGCGCAGTTTGTGGCGATAGATTCAGATCAGGTTTATGCGGTTGACTGCGACTGGAGTGATGCTGAGCTTGGCTCTGTGCCCTGTGCCTACTCCACCGCCGAGGGTATGCTGCATAGGGCACAAGCAGCGGCGGGCGATCGTATCCTTATAACCGGTGCCTCTGGCGGGGTGGGCTCTGCAGCTATACAGCTGGCCAAGCGTCGTGGTGCTGTGGTAATAGCGGTAGCTGCAAAAGCCAAGCACGAGGCTCTGTGGCAGCTGGGTGCCGATGCCGTTATTGACCGCAGCCTAGACCTTGGGCAAGAGTGTGGGCTGGATAGCATCGATTTGGTGTTAGATCTGGTCGGTGGGGAGCAGTGGGCACAGCTCTTATCAGTGCTCAAGTTTGGTGGTCGCTATGCTGTTGCAGGTGCTATTGCCGGACCGCTGGTCGAGCTGGATTTGCGCACCCTTTACCTCAAAGATCTACAATTTTTCGGCTGCACCTACCAACCGCCAGAGGTATTTGCCAACCTGATCGGCTACATAGAGCGGGGTGAAATACGCCCGCTGGTCGCACAGGTCTACCCCCTTGATGAGATATACCAAGCCCAGCAAGACTTCATGACAAAACGCTTCAGCGGAAAGCTGGTGCTGATTCCTCCACCACTACTGGATTGATTGCTGCCTTTTGCAGCATCAGATCGGGTTAGGGATATTGCAAAACTCGGCACTCAGCCCCAGCTCTTCGGCTATAAGCCTAGCCAGAGCCTGTACTCCAAAAATTTCTGTAGCGTGGTGCCCGCAGGCAAGATAGTCTATGCACAATTCATAGGCCAAATGCGGGGTGCGCTCGGCAATCTCACCGCTTAAAAAGGCATCTGCGCCCAGTTCTGCGGCGCGCTCTATGTAATCTTGTGCTGCACCGCTACACCAGGCAATCTTCTGAATACGCTGCTTACCGCTTGAGATATGCAGGGGCTGGCGGGAGAGCACCGTTTGGACCTGCTCTCCAAATTCTTGCGGCGATAGGGGCACTTGAAGCGAACCAAAACAGAGCAGATCAGCCTCATGCCGGCTGATCAGTTCTGCGCCCATAGAATCTCCCCAGAGGGCGTTATTGCCGTAGATTGGGTGGGTGTCTAGCGGCAGGTGATAGGCGATCAGGTTTATGCCATGCTGCATGAGCGTGGCAATACGCCGCTGTTTAATGCCCACAATGCGGCTATCCTCACCCTTCCAAAAATAGCCGTGGTGCACCACTATCGCCTGTGCCTGCACAGCAATCGCCCGTTCGATCAGGGCCTGATTGGCGCTCACTCCGCAGACTACCCGCTTTATCTCTGCTGTACCAGCGATCTGTAGCCCATTAGGGGCATAATCTTTGACTAACTTTGCCTCGAGGGTTTGATCGAGGAATTGTACCAATTCGTTTATTTTCATAGGTTTTATGCGTGATGGTGTCTAGGGGTATCGATTACCGCAAAAGAAGAGGGCACCAGCTCCCGCCTCCAGTGCTGGCGGGCATAGTCCAAAAATTCGGTGGGGGTCATTTTCTGAGCCAGAGGCGGAGGTTCATGCCCTAGGAGAGCATAGGCCTGGAGTAGATTTTCTGTAGGCGTCTCGGATCGGAGTGCCGGTGCCCGATTCTGCTTGCTCAGTTTTGCCCCAGAGCGATCAACTACCAGCGGTAGGTGCCCGTATTGGGGCGGCTGTCCTCCCAACAGTCTGATAATATACCCCTGCACGGCGGTGCATGCGGCGAGGTCTCTCCCCCGGATAACGTGGGTAATGCCCTGTTGGAGGTCATCAACCGCCACGGCGAGTTGATAGGCTGCCCACCCGTCTTTGCGCCACAGGATTGGATCTGGTGCTGCGTTTGTGTTTTCTGCATTGCAAGTGGCAAATATATCATTCCATTGGTGGGGGGCATCGCACCTAAGACGATACGCAAAAGGGCCGCCTGCGCCCTGCGGGATGGAGTTATGTCGCTGGTGCACACCGCCTGAGTTTTGAATCTGCTGGCGTGTGCACGCACAGGTATAGAGACAATCAAGCTGCTTTAGGGTGTGCAAGACCTGGCGGTACTGCTGTACCCGTGCAGACTGGTAGCTCAGCTCAGCGTCCCAGAGCAGTCCGTGTTCTCTGAGTTGTTGCACTATGCGCTGTTTGGCACCGGGCATTTCCCGAGGGGGGTCTATGTCTTCGATTCTTAGCAACCAAGTACCCCGCGCCGCACGAGCATCAAGGTAACTCCCGAGGGCCGCTACCAGCGACCCCAGGTGCAGCAGACCTGTTGGCGAGGGGGCAAAGCGCCCAATGTAAGGGTTGGGCATATAAGCGGCGGTGGGCATGAGGCTTAGAGGGGGGAAAACCGAGGAGTAATCCGGCAGGTGCTGTCGATCATATGACCGCACCGAAAGCCACTATGTCCGTTATGTGCGTTGTCCAGCCGATATAATCACTCATCTTCCGCCCAGATTAACCGAGCAGATTCTTGTCTCGATTCTGCCGTACCTCCTCGCCTGCTCTTGGTGCGTATACAGCTAAGGACTTGGGCGGTGCTTGCGTATAAATTGCTCAACATTGCGATGAATATGCATTTTCTTATGGAATGGATCAATGTTCTTATGGCATAATGCGCACAAAACTTGTAGATTATCGCAGCTATTATCGCTTTTGACCCCATTGATATGATGCACATGCAATCCACTTTTTTTCTGATGCATATCTATATTACATTTTGAACAATGCCAATTCGCCCGTTCACGCAATTCGGTCGATATTCTAGGAAAATCCTCAGTATAATCACCTGAGGGTGCATTTGTCTCGGTATATCTTGGCGTATACTTCATTACATTGAAAATACCATCATTTTCATCTAGGTATTCTCTTATTGTAAATTCCTCGACAAGTCTTTCGCGCTCAAATCTATCAAGATTGCTCCAAGAGCCTTTATATTGGATTTTTCTTAAGCAGTTTTTACAAGGAAATAGACGTACATTATCTACCACAACATATCTCTTGCGATTCTGAACGTATTCTTTTGCCTCGACTTTGAACAGATTATCTTTTGATCTTGATGATATGTACCTATCAAAACGCCCGGAGCTATTCATCTTATTGAGGGTACTGCACCAAGTGAAATGAAATTTAGGAGTATTGGCTGTTGCCGTGTTGTTTTCTAAATCGCTCTTTGAAGAAGAGGAGTTGAAAATATACACTATGCTAAGAACCTCGCCCTTATAAGATAGATATGGGCCTACCGTCTGAATATCCTCAGGGTTTACCTCAATGCCACCGGTGGCTTCGAGTTGTATAAGTGCTTTTTCAAGGGGCTCCATTGGAGCACCAAACCTATCATCTCTTGCTTGCGCTCCAATCCGCACCCTTAATTTTTCTAGCTCACCAAAGGAGTCAGTTAATCTCATTGGTATTTATCTCTGAAACCAAATCAGATAGCTTGTTTTCTGCAGTGGTGCGCAACCTAAACTCAACGCGTCTCGACTTTGAATGTAATTCTTTATCACCATCAAAAATTCTCTTGCTAGAGGACATTCCGTGTGCGGTCATATTGTGCAAACCCCACTGTATAATCTGTTCATTATTACGAATAGAGGGTATATTCAGTGCATACTCCATCACATTCCTAGAGCGGTCTTGTGATAATTTTGTGTTATACAGGTACCCGGATAGGTTTGTATCATGCTCTCTAACGGAGCTATCGGTATGTCCCTCGATTCTTAATTCACTCACTACAGTTTTATATTTCAGGATAAGATCCAAAAATCTTGGAATAAAGCTATCCAGTATTTTTTTGAATTCAGTTGAAAGTTTAGCACTACCTCTCTCAAAGTTCGAATCGCTTGCAAATCGTATGAGCAAGCCGTTTTCACATATACCCATGTTCCATTTTTCCACTTCGCCTTCAAATTCTGAACTGAGGTCATCACAAATGTCGACCTGTACAGCATGCACATTATCCAAGTATTGGGTGAAATTTTGTATGTAGACAATAGATATAAACAGAAAAATCATCATCAGACCTGCCATCATATCTGAGATAGACGCCCACGACTCATCGTCACTAGATTTTTGTATATTTAGGCTTTCCATGAGTATTACCCTCTATCAACTCCCCGAGACATTCTTTTAGTCAGATTAAGAATGTCTTCTGCAGAACGTTCGTATGTGCGCACGAATTCGTCAGTAATTGACACAAGGTTATTGCCCATTTTATCGAGTGAGCGTTGCAATTGTGTTTGCATGCCCTCGTCAAGTTTCCGCAAAGATTGATCCATCAACTCTTGCGAATTGCTTTGTGCAGATTTCATTTTTTCGAGTTCTTTATCTATCGAAGCACTCTGTTGTCCGATAGATTTTTGCAATCCAGTGGTCATATCGTTTATTTGTCTTTGTAGAAACGGAACCGCATCGGTTGCTTGCTGCCGCATTTCCGAAAGAGAATGTAGCCCTTCATACAAGAGCTTCATTCTGTTTTCAGTAGCATTGAATGCAGTTTGTAAAGAACCCATCTGAGATGGAATTTGTTGTGTTGATTGCGCTATATTTTCAATGTTTTCTCGAATAATTTCAATCCCTTTCCGAGCCTCTTGGAATGCTTCTGTTAATTGTGATATCTGCTCCTTGTATTCCTGTTGCCACGCTAACAAGCCACCCACTGCATTATTCAGCTCCTTGAAGTTCTCTCCAAATTGTTCAGATATTTTTTGATTGAAGTCTTTAATCACCTCTTCTAATGCCTCAATCAATGCTTTGCTCCCATCCTCAGATACTTTTTGAGCAAAATCCCTAAAGTCGTTTCTTAACTTACCAAATTGAGTTGATAGACTGGAAACACCATCACCCGCTAACGCTTCTTTAACTTGGATAGTATTGGAATTGAGAGCTTTTAATTCGCCCAATAAGTCTGATGCAGTTGTATCTTCATAGCTATCAGATTTGTTTAATGAGGGCTGAGTAACTCTAAATACGATCGCAAAAAAAAGCCCAATAACGCTTGATAAAAATGCTAGTTTGAGTCCATCAAGTAATTGTGGTATTGCTATACGAATATTGGCGATATCAAAATTGATGAGTGCGATGAATATGCCAAGAAAAGTAAAAAAGATACCAAACGAAGTTAATAGATTGGGAGCATGAGCTGCTATTGCAGAAAAGGTTTTATTTTTTGCATTTATCCCCACCAGTGCAAATACAAAAAGTAAGACTATTGCCAGAGTTGCAACAAGCTGGAGCGGCTCCCCAAATATCTCTGATAAGAAGTTCATATACTTAGACTTTTGATAGGCTGTGCTAAATACTCCCTATGCTCTTATTTCTCCTAGCAAGGGTACCAAAAATTATTGCGGGCACAAAATCCCACCCATAACCGCAGGGTTGTCAGCACCCTGAAATACGATTGCTTATCGGGCACTGCTCCTAGAGAGATGTTCACCAGCTCGACTTCACATTAGGTGAAAGTGTGCTGGTGCTGTTGTGGTTGAGTGTTGCGACAGGCTAGCCTAGCGTTGCGAGGCGGGGATGTATTCCCGCTTTTGCGGACCAACATACTCGCCGCCGGGGCGAATCAGCTTGTTATCGGCGCGTTGCTCCATGATGTGCGCTGTCCAGCCGGTGATACGCGAAATCACAAACAGAGGCGTAAACAGCGAGGTGGCGATCCCTAGCATGTGGTACACCGAGGCACTGTAAAAGTCTAGGTTAGGGAAGAGTTTTTTCTCTTCGTGCATCACCTGTTCAATCGCCTCAGAGATAGGGAACAAGTATCCCTTGGGGTGTCCAGCGGCCAGTTTTTTCGACCAGGCCTTAATCACTGTATTTCGAGGGTCAGAAACCGAATAGACCGCATGCCCAAAACCCATGATCTTCGCCTTTTGTTTAAGCATAGCCTGCACCCCCGCTCGTGCTGCCTCTGGGGTCTCAAAGGATTCTATCAATTCCATGGCTGCCTCGTTTGCCCCGCCGTGCAGGTTGCCCCGCAAGGTGCCTATGCCGGCGACTATCGCCGAGAAGTAATCAGAGAGTGTAGCGGTGCAGACTCTAGCCGCAAAGGTCGAGGCGTTGAACTCGTGCTCGGCGTATAAGATGAGAGAGGCGTTCATAGCCTCAACATGGGTTGCCTCAAGGCTACGGTCCAACAGAGAGGAGAGCACGAATTCAGCATAAGAGGCACTAGCTGCCGAACTAGCCGGATCGATACGCTTTCCCTTGTGGCTATAGTTGTACCAATAGGCTAGTGCCATGGGCATAATTCCCAGCAGGCGAGTGGACTTTTCCACAATTTGGCTCGGGTCGGTCTCGCCTTCAAGGTTGCCCACAAAGGAGCAGGCCGTACGGCAGACGTCCATGGGGTGCGAATCCTTGGGTATATGCTCTAAAACGAGTTTGAGGGCATCGGGCATGGCACTATTGGCCTTGAGCGTGGACTGATATTCCTGCAATTGGCTGGCGTTGGGCAATTCGCCATTGATCAGGAGGTAGGCCACCTCTTCAAACGACGCATTCGCCGCCAAATCCTCAACTGCATAGCCCCGGTAGTACAGCCCCATACCCTCTACACCACAACTACACACCGATGTTTTGCCAACAACAACGCTGCGCAGTCCTGGATCTGCTCCTTTTGTCATATCTTTCTCCTCTGTAATGTGTTTATTTTTCTGGAGGGCGATAGGCCCCGATACGATGAATACCTTATAACAACAACACCCCTGTTTATTTTTTGCTCTTTTCCAGATCAATATCACAGGACTTATCTTGGTATTTGAAGGCCCGCCGCACTATGGCATTTTGCTCTAGGGTGTGCAACTTTTGGAAGCCAATGGCGGTGGTGCTCGATTCCTTGCGTGCCACATGAGAAAGCGAGATCTCCGGAAAATACTTCTGGAACTGCCCCATCACAAAGGAGAGGGGTCCCATATTCCAAGGCTCTTCTTGCACCCAAACCCAAGACTGCACTTTGACATATTTTTTCAATATCTCCCGGAACTGCGGATAGCAGAAGGGGTAGAGCTGTTCCAAACGAATGATGGCTATATCTTTAATCTTTTGTTCTCTTTGCTCTGCCAGCAGATCGTAGAAGATTTTTCCCGAACACAGCAATACCTTACGCACATCTTGTGGTTCGCAAAAACTATCGTCTATAATCTCTTGGAAGCCAGTACCGCTGCTAATATCCTTGATATCGCTCACACATTCTTTGTGCCGCAAGAGGCTTTTTGGGGTAAACACCACAGTCGGCTTGCGGAAAGAGCGCAGCTGCTGGCGGCGCAACAGGTGAAAAAAGTTTGCTGGTGTGGTGCAGTTGGCTAAGGTCATGTTATTGTCTGCACAGAGCTGCAAAAAGCGCTCGATTCGTGCAGAAGAATGCTCGGGTCCCTGCCCCTCATAGCCGTGTGGGAGCAGCAACACCACGCCATTCATGCGCTGCCATTTGGTCTCTGAGGCGGCTATGAACTGGTCGATCACAATCTGTGCGCCATTGGCAAAGTCGCCAAACTGCGCCTCCCAGATGGTCAAAGATTGTGGCGAGGAGAGGGCATAGCCGTATTCAAAGCCTAAAACCGCATACTCTGAGAGCAGCGAATTGTAAATGCTAAATATGCCCTGCTCCTCTCCCAAGTGCGATAGGCTAAAGTAGGGTTCTTCGCCTTCTTCGGTCTCGACCATCACCCCGGCGTGTCGGTGGGCAAAGGTGCCACGGACGACATCTTGCCCACTAATGCGGACATCATAGCCCTCACGCAAGAGCGAGGCATAGGCTAATAGCTCACCCATGCTCCAGTCTATACGGTTATCCTCAGCAACCATGCGCTGGCGTGCCTCGTATATCTTGCGTACCTTAGCAAAAATTTGATATTCGGGCGGAAGGTGGGTCATCTTTTCGGTAAGCTGGCGCAGTGTTGCCTCTTCTACCCCGGTGTGCAGCGAGTGGAACATCTCGTTTTTTTGTGCCAGGCGCATTCCCTTCCAATCCCCGGAAAAAAAGGAGTTGAGGGGCACCGCCTCCATCTGCTTAGCTGCTGTTAACTGCGATTCCAGGTATTCTTGGTGTATCTGATCCTGCTGTCCAGCGTATTCAGCAGAGATGACACCTTCTGATATCAGCTTTTGGGAATAGATATCGCGGGCGTTGGCATGGCTTTGGATCACCTTGTAGAGCCCGGGTTGGGTAAAACGCGGCTCATCGCCTTCATTGTGCCCATAGCGGCGATAGCCAAGAATATCAATGAATACATCGGTATGGAAGACTTGCCTGTACTCTATGGCGATCTCCACCGCATGGGCTACCGCCTCGACATCATCGCCGTTGACATGGAAGATTGGGCATTTGCAGACCTTAGCGACATCGGTGCAGTAGGTGCTGCTGCGTCCGTCTCGGTAGTTGGTGGTAAAGCCGATCTGATTGTTCATCACAATGTGCACAGAGCCGCCAGTTCTATACCCAGGTAGTTCTGAGGCTTGTAGCGTTTCATACACTATCCCCTGCCCGGCTATAGCCGCATCGCCATGAATGATGATCGGCACTATTTTTTTATAATCGCCGGCAAAGCGCTGCTCTATTTTGGCCCGTACGATCCCCTGCACCACCGGGGCGATGGCCTCAAGGTGTGAGGGGTTGGGCGGAATGCTCAGGTGCATGCGTTTTGCTCCAACATCGCGGTCAGAAGAGAAGCCCATGTGGTACTTAACATCTCCATGGAAAGTATCCACATTATAGCCTTTGCCCTCAAATTCTGAGAAGATGTTGCGAGCCGTTTTGCCCATGATGTTGGTGAGGATATTCAAGCGTCCACGGTGCGCCATGCCGATTACCGTCTCTTCAATCCCCAGCTCAGAGCCTCTGGTGATCAGCATCTCTAGCGCGGGTATGCAGGCCTCCATACCCTCCAGCGAGAACCGCTTTTGCCCCACAAACTTACGGTGCAAAAACTTTTCAAAGCCCACCGCCTCGTTCATCTTGGCGAAGAGGGCTTTTTTCTTTTTCTCGTCAAAATTTGGTGTATTGCGGTTGGCTTCAACACGATTGCTGATCCACCCTATGCGTTCTGGTTTGCGGATGAACTTAAATTCCACCCCGATATTCGCACAGTAGGTATCTTTGAGAAAATCGATTATTTCAGCCAGGCTGCAAGGCGGCAAGCCCACCTCTTTGGCAACCTGAAAGGTGCGGGTGAGATCTTCTTCTGAGAGTCCATAATGCTCTATGCTCAAATCTGGGGTGTATTTGCGGCGGGCACGCACCGGGTTTGTTTTGGTGAACAGGTGTCCACGGGTGCGGTAGGCCTCGATCAGTTTGAATACATTGGCTTCATCTTCGGTAGGAGTGCTCGGTTGTCCGGCGACAGACGAGGTCGCCAGCGATACCGCCCCTGCTGCTTTTCTTTCCTCTCCAAATTGCATTCGAGCGAATTCAAAGCCTTCAAAAAAATTTCTCCAGCTTTGATCAACCGAGCCGGGGTCTCTGCGGTAGGCCTCATACATTTGCAGGAGTGCCTCTGGGTTTGAATTGCCCAAGTAGTCAGAAAAGTGAGCAACAGGAGACGACATAAAAAAATTGAGAGCAAAAAATTGAGAGCAAAAATTTTAGAACAGAAAGGGGTTGAGTATCTACCGCTTGGTCATTAGGTTTAGACCAGTCCTAGACTGAAATTCAACAGACGGCAAGATACCGGATTGGCACTATTTTACAAGTGAGCATAACGCAAATGGTCTATTCTTCCAAGTCTGATGCCACCTTTTTTTTAGATTTCGCCGCACAACAGATTTTTGTTTTGTTTAGAGCCCTGCCCCCGAGTATTTTTTGGGGTCGCTCTGCTCGTGCGTGCCTGTGATGGTCTTCCAGGCGAGCACTATTTCCTGTTCATCATCACGCAGCGAGACCTGAAAGGGCTGGTTGTAGCCCAGAGGGCTAAAGCGTATATCCACCGGAAGTACTTCTGATTTTACCGTCTGAAAGAGCACATGCGCTACCTCAACCTCCCCGGTTGGTGCCAGCGGTTTTTTGTGCGATGGATGCGGCTCCCACGACCCCGATTCCAAATTTTGCACCAAAATTTGGTAGGTATTTTTTTCCGGATTGATCCGTAGCATCAGCTCTTGGTTGGAAAAAATAGATAAAAACCGCATATCCTCAACAATGGAGGCGAGCTGTGCGCTACTCTTATCCAGCGAGTCGCCCAGCAGGTTTCGTATTGCCGGCAGGCCCACCGCAAACAGCAAAGAGACGATCACCAGCACGGTGAGCATCTCAAGGAATGATATCCCAAGGACTACTAGCCGGCACCGAGCTGATCTGCAATGTGCGCTAGGCTCAAAAATCTTTGGTTGATATGTCCGCATCATCGCCGTCTCCGCCGAGCACACCGTCTGCCCCCATGCTCATGATAACGTATGAAGAGCCTTCGGTGCTGTATACATAATCATTCTCCCACGGGTCTTGCGGTAGCTCGTTTGATCTCAGATAGGGTCCTTTCCAGTTTTTTGGTATGCGCCCCAATTCTGGCTTGGCGAGGAGTGCGGCCAAGCCCTGCTCTTCAGAGGGATAGGCTCCGGTGTCAAGGCGATAGAGGTCTAAGGATTGCTGTAGGGTGCGCATTTGTATTTTAGCCTGGTCAACCTGTGCCCCGCCAAAAATTTCGATCACCGATGGTCCGGCAATGGCCAATAAACCGGCGATTATGGCCACCACTATGATGATCTCCAAAAAGGTCATACCCGGCTGGAACCGCCTCTTTTTGGGGAATGTTTCCAGGTTTACGGCTTGCGGTTCGCAAGGCTGGGGTGTTGTTTCGGCATGGTCTGCTGCTGCGCTACTCTTCAAAATGATATCTTCTGAACTCATGGCCTATTGTGTTGGGAGTTGAGGGTCAGGCTAATTGCTGTAAGCATAGCCTGTGTTGGCATGTGTTGTCAATGCTGAGAGATAAAAGGGAGGCATCACAACTGGCGCCGATTCTCAAAGGCTCCAGCTAGGGTATGCGCATCGGAGTATTCTATATCTATGCCCAGTGGCACACCAATCGCCAAGCGGGTGATCTG
This sequence comes from Nanipora kamurai, assembly GCA_036872915.1. Taxonomy (NCBI): domain Eukaryota; kingdom Metazoa; phylum Cnidaria; class Anthozoa; order Scleralcyonacea; family Helioporidae; genus Nanipora; species Nanipora kamurai. The sequence continues at coordinate 156,851 of JBAHVQ010173337.1, forward strand.
CTGTACATAAGGCTTAACCGTTTCGCTTACATAATGCGCTGTTGCCTCTCCCTCGATAGTTGGGTTGAGGGCAAGGATAATCTCCTGCACTGGGGTTTCTTTGACTCGTTTCTCCAACTCGCCGATTCGTATTTTCTCGGGGGTAATACCCCGCATGGGCGAGAGCAGCCCCTGGAGCACATGAAAGGTGCCCCGATAGGCCCCAATCTGCTCAAAAGAAAATATGTTCTCGGCCTCCTGCACCACGCAAATCTGCCCCAGATCACGGGGCTTGCAGCAATAGAGGCAGGTATTGTCTAAATCTTGTCTTTGACCCTCCCCCGGATCACGAAAGGCAAAGCAGTGTGGGCAAAAGTCAATCTCCTCCACCGCACGCACAATGGCTCTGCTCAACCGCCGTGCATTCTCTGCATCGCCCTTGAGCAGGGCAAAGGCCATGCGGTGCGCAGACTTACTGCCGATACTTGGGAGCTTGGTTAACTCCTCAACCAGAATACGCAAGCGAGCGGGGAGAGCCATTCAGCGTTATTAGGTTATATCCCTTATCTTGGCTTGTTGATCACCAGGGTAGAGGCCATCATATCGTGCAGTGCCTGCTTCTTTTGGGTAAAGGCCGCCATGAAAAACCCTATTAACAGGATCAGTACCGATACGGACTTCGCAAAATAACGCCCAACCCCCCTGAGAAAAGAGATTCTACCACCATCATAATCGACCACTTGTATGTTCAGGCACATTTTGCCCAAGGTTGCCTGTTTCTTTGAGCTTTCCATGAGGGCATGATAGAGCACGCCTACTACTAAGCCCAACATAATACCCCTAAAAATATCCTCAAGAGTCTCCTCTCGAATACCAAGGATAAATTCTAAAGCATATTGGACAATTACTAAAACGACCGCATCTATGAGTACAGCCGCAAACCGCTTCCAAAAACCAGCGTATTCAAATTGTTTTACCATGAGTATCTCCTTAGTTTAAGCGATCTATTGCGTTGTGTCATGTTTTTGTGTATCGCTTGTTGCATCGAGCAGTGTCTCGATCTTTTTTTCGGCCTGGTTGAGGGCGGCGTGGCACTCTCGGCTCAGTTTGATCCCCTTTTCAAATAACTTGAGGGCATCTTCCAGCTTTACATCTTTCTCAATTGCCTCGACAATCCCGGTCAACTCGGTAAACTTATCCTCGTACGATTTTGGCATAACAGAAGGCAAAGAGCAAGAAAGCAGATAGCACAGAGACCCCAAAAAACAATTTTCAGCCAACCAAAAGTGGGGTGAATACTGACATATCTTGTGTGAATTGCTATGATCTTGTCAAGAGATCCTCTGAAAAATGCACCCCTTTCAGCCAAAATTCTGATCCAAAGCATTGATACAATGATATGAAGCCAAACCGCTCCGGACTGCAGCGCATCTACTACACCCTGATCTACTCCTTTCAGGGACTGCGTGCGGCTTGGCGGCATGAGGCCGCTTTCCGCCAAGAGGTATTTATCTTTGCCTTCGTGCTGCTGGTGGTGGTGCTGCTCCCCGTCTCTTTCTTGGAGAAGGGGCTTTTGATCTTTGCGACGGGTCTGGTGCTGGTGGTTGAGCTGCTCAACTCTGCCATTGAAAGCGTGGTCGATCGCATCGGTAGCCAGAGGCATGAGCTGAGCGGGAGAGCCAAAGACCTTGGCTCAGCGGCGGTGTTTTGCTCCATTATCCTCGCTGGGCTGGTCTGGGTCTGTGTGCTTGTTGATAATTTTCTGCTGCAATAATTCCCCAGTGTACAGATCATGGCAGAAGAGCACCCACCCACCGCACAAATAGCACAAATAGCACAAACGGCACCAACCGATCTTCAGAACCGTTTGAAACTCTTGCCCGCCAAGTCGGGCGTGTATATCTTTCGCTGCAAAAAAGAGCAGGTGCTCTATATCGGCAAAGCGAAGATTTTGCGCTCTCGGGTACGCAGTTATTTTCAGAGTGCCGCCCGTGATGACCCCCGTTGTCGGCATTTTGTGGGGCTTGTTCAGCAGATCGACTGGTTGATCACCCCCAATGAGGCCGAGGCTATACTGCTTGAAGATAAGCTGATCAAGCTGCACAAGCCAAAGTATAACATTCGCCTCAAGGATCAAAAAAGCTACCCCTACCTCAAGTTGAGCATGGGCGATCTCTATCCACGCCTGAGTATTACCCGCATCTTGCAAAAAGATGGCAGTTTGTACTTTGGTCCCTACCCGGTGATGCGTGAGGCGGTCAGTCTGGTGCGTGCTATCCAGAAATACTTCCCCCTGCGTCTAAGCAAATTTGAGCTTGATGGCACTAAAAAACATACCCCCTGTCTCAATTATCACATCAAAAAATGCTTGGCTCCTTGTGCGCAAAAGGTTGATCCGGGCGAATACGCCCAACTGGTTGAGGCGGTCAGGCTGTTGTTATATGGCAAGGCAGAGCAACTGATCCATAGTCTGCACAAGGATATGGAAAGTCTCTCGGCAAGGCTGCGCTTTGAAGAGGCGGCTGTGCTGCGGGATCGGTTGTCGGTGGCTCGGCGTCTGCTCGGGCAGCGCAAACGGGTGACCGAAAGCAATGCACACTACGATATTTTATCCTTGCACCGCAGCTCTGGGGTCGCCGGTTTGCAGATGTTTTTCATACGCTCGGGCAGCCTGCTGGGCACAGATTTTCTGTTTTTCAAAAATGGCGACGACTATTCCAACGAAGATATGTTTCGTGCCGCTCTGGCTCGGCTGTACTTGCACCAATCCAGCATTCTGGCCCGTGAGATCCTGATTTCTGAACCGCTTGATGATGTGGATATACTCGCTAGCTTTTTGGAAGAAGAGTATGGCATAGCCGTGCCCATTGCCTGCCCCAAACGGGGGGAGCGCTACCGATTGATGCAGATGTGTCTTGAAAACGCCAAGGAAAACCTGCAGCAGAGGCTCAGCGAGAGAGAAAGCCACGAGGCACTGGTTGCCCAAACCCAGCAGCAGTTGCGCCTCTCACAGCCTCCCCTACGGGCAGAGTGTTTTGATGTGTCGCATACCTCGGGGCAGCAGACGGTAGCCACCATGAGCGTGTTGATCAACGGGCAGCCCCAAAGCTCCGAATACAAAAAATTCAAGATCAAAACGGTAGGTGGTAATGATGACTTTGCCTCAATGTACGAGGCTTTGAGCCGCCGCTGCCAGCGGGGGCTCTCCGGCGATTGGCCCTGGCCGCAGCTGTTGATCATAGACGGTGGCAAGGGGCAACTGGGCATTGCCGAGCGGGTGCTCAAGGATTTGGGCATAAAAACACCAGCATTCGACCTGATCGCCCTAGCCAAGGGCAGAAGCGAGAAAAGAAGGAGCAGGAGAGCCGGTGGAACCAGCAATGCCACCACAAGAAGACAAGAGGAATTGGATTATGAATATGTGGTCAAGCCAAACCAGAAAAACCCCATTCCTCTGCGCAAGAACTCGGCGGCACTGCACTTTTTGCAGCGCATTCGTGATGAAGCCCACCGCACCGCCATCGGTTACCACCGCAGCCTGCGGGGCAAGCGCATGCAAAGCTCAAAGCTAGACCAGATACCCTACATCGGCACTGCCAAGCGAAACAGCCTGCTGCGTGCCTTTGGCAGCCTCAAGCGCATTGGTGATGCCAGCGAGGAACAGCTTGCCGCCACCCCGCTGATCTCCAGCGGCGACGCCAAAAGAATCTACGCCTTCTTCCATCCAGAGTCTGCACAACCAGACTCAGAGCACAGCCCAGCGAAGGCAGAAAGCCCAAGATAGGGCGGCACGCCTCCCACAATGCTCCCTCTTGAGAGTTTTTTGCCTTGCTCTAGGGTGGCACAATGCCGTTTGCCAGAGCTGCCCTTCGCGCCAAGCCGCTGGCTCATTGTGTTGCAGTAGTAAAACGCTCGCCAGCTGTGGGGCGGTAGCCGTTGATAAAATCTCCTGCTTGTTGGGCTGCCTTGTTCTCAAAGCGCAGCGATCTGATCTGCACTGCACCATCTCCGGTACTCACATAGAGCGACTTGCCGATCATATGGCAGGTTCCCGGGGGGGATAGTGTGCCATTAGTGGGGGCGATGAGGGCAGAGAGCGCCTGATCAGCGGCTGGAGACAGCTCCAGCAGAGCAACCCGCTTCCCCCGGAAAAAGCTGTACACCCCCGGTTTGGGACTGAAGGCACGGAATTTTCCGATGATGGTTTTTGTGCTTTCTTCCCAATCGATACAGCGTATTGTGCTGCTGTAGCTGGGGGCAAAGGTTGCCTGGGTGTGATCTTGCGGCTGGGGGGTGATGCTGGCAAAGCTATGGAGGGTATGCAGCAGTGCCTCTTGCCCTAGGGTGCAGAGGGCTTGGCGCAGGTCGCCGATGAGCATCTGTTCGCCAATGGCAAACTCACGGACACAGAGCAGATCACCGGTATCCATACCCTTATCCATAGCAATCACCGAAACTCCGCTGGTGGCATCGCCATGCAGCAGGCTATATTCCATGGGTGCCGCCCCCCGCCAGCGGGGCAGCAGCGAGTAGTGCACATTGAGGCAGCAGTGCTTGGGAATATCCAGCAGGTTTTCTGAGAGAATGCGTCCGTAGGCGATCACCACAAAAAAGTCTGCCTCCACAGACCGCAAAAGGGCGATGCAGTCGGGCGCTTTGGGGTTGGTGGGGGTCTGTACCGCCAAGCCGAGGGCTTGCGCCTGCTGCTTGACCGCTTGAGATTGTAGAGTTTTGCCCCGCCCCTGCCGGCGGTCTGGCTGGCAGATCACCAGCGGAACCTCATGCCCCGCCTCAACCAGCGCCACCAGCGTTTGCGCGGCAATCTGCGGCGTGCCCCAAAAAACTATCCGTGCCATAGATTAGGTGGTGTGTGTTGGTAAATTCCTAGCCCCATTGCTGACCGCATTGAGCAATTTTACCGAGTCTATTTTTTGCCCCTCGCCCTTCAGATACCCGGTTGCGCTCTCGCTAAAAATCGCCCTCGTGGTCTCGAGGAGCACCATATTTTTCACCTCGGCATCATCTGTTGCCTCGACAAAGGTGCGGAAGGTGCGGAGTGCGTTTCCCTTGAAGCTATGCGCGGCTACTTGATGCTTGGTGGACATATAGAGCTTGCCGTACCAAAAGGTAGCACTGATCAGCAGGAAAAGGAACGTAATTTTGGAGGATATGTACAGCACGACCTCCTTTGGAGAATCGATCTTTAGTTCTGGGAAGATTCCTTGTACAACATTTAGCTCTGCAAGTAAAAAACAAGTCGCCGTACCAATCGAGCAGAACGCAAAAAGAGCGGTAGCCCAAAGCCATTTGTTTGCGGTTTTTTGGAGCTTTTCTGCTTCTTCCAAGAACTGCCCAGAAAAGTGCTCTGCTCCTGTCTCTCCCTTAATCTCTTGTATAGTGTTTTCAATTTTCTTTATTTCCTTTACTTGCTCTCGAACATTATCTGATATGCGAAGATGTTGAACATAGCCAGAGGCTACACTGTAAAATTCTCTAATTTTTTGCTCTAGCTGCTCTAGCCACTTCGATTTCATCGGATCACTAGGTTTAGGAATATGACGTAGCATTTTCTGGATAGGCAAAGCGACTTTACATATGTGCTCACAGGCAGTATCGGAAAGGTGCTCAACTCCGTGTTTTTGTAAAGCACTACACAATTCGTACAGCTCCTTGATAGGTGGTTCAACGTCAATAAAAAATTTATCCTGATCTGTGATTAGGGGCTTTATCTGAGCAATCCACTTATCAGCATTACTACCAACGCCAGCAATAAAATCAAGAAATTTTTTGAGTTGCGCTACTTTTTCTGGAGATGCCATAGCTATCCTTGATGGAGTGGTTTTTGCCCGAGTGTGAGAAGTGGAGTATGCTATAGCTTATAGGTTATGCAGTGGTATTGCAAGCGGGTATGGATGAAATTTGACAGAGCAGCGATAATGGAATGGAAAACTTATGATTGAGGCCGAGTTTAGCGCAGAGTGCGATGCGGGTGAGGAGAGCATTCGTCCCTCACTTTTGCAAACCTTCATCGGGCACCAAGACCTGAAGCAGAATTTGCGTGTTTTCATTGCTGCTGCTCGGCAGCGTTCGCAGTCTCTCGACCATATCCTGCTCAGTGGCCCGCCCGGTTTGGGCAAGACCACCCTAGCGGCGATCATCGCCAATGAGATGGGCTCATTGCTGCGGAGCACCTCTGGCCCGGTAATCGAAAAACAGGGCGATCTAGCCGCTATTCTCACCAACCTCGAGCCACACCAGGTGCTCTTTATCGATGAAATACACCGCATGAGCCGATCTATCGAAGAGGTGCTCTATTCGGCGATGGAAGATTTTACCCTCGATCTGCTGATTGGGCAGGGGCCAGGGGCTCGCACGGTCAAGGTTGATCTGCCCCCCTTTACCCTGGTGGGGGCGACTACCCGTGCTGGGCTGCTGTCTTCTCCCTTGAGGGATCGCTTTGGCATCAGTCAACGGCTCGAGTTCTACAGCACCGCAGAATTGAGCGAGATCATCGCCCGCAGTGCCGCTATTTTGGAGTGCGAGATCACCCATGAGGCCTGCGCTATCCTTGGGGCTCGTTCTCGGGGCACGCCCCGCATTGCCAACCGCCTGCTGCGCCGCGCGCGGGACTTTTCGCAGGCTGCCAATACCGCCCAGATTATCACCGCAGAGGTCGCTCTGGAAACACTGGCAAAACTAGAGGTCGATGAGTTTGGGCTGGATAAGCTCGACCGTTCGCTGATTGTTGCGCTGTACAGCACCTACGCCAATAGGCCAGTGGGCTTGAGCACGCTGGCGGCGGGGCTGGCAGAGGATAAGAACACTATTGAGGAGGTCTGCGAACCCTTTTTGCTCCAGCAGGGGCTGCTCCAGCGCACCGCACGGGGGCGCCTGCTCACCGATAAGGGGGGAGACTACGCCAAGCGCCTGCTCACCTCGAATCACCCCGAACATTCCCGCAGATAATGGCGGGCCGGACTATATCACGCTGTGAAGTTGGCTTTATGAGGCTCCCCACCCCACTATTGTGCTGCTTTGTTGTTTTTGTGCTCTTTTCGGTGAGTGCTTGCGGTTTTCGAGTGCAGAAAAACCTTCCGCAGGGAGGGGGCAGCGGCAGGTCTCGTGTATTCCATATTGCAGAGCTGGTCAATAACACGAGCAGCGCCGCCATTGCCTCCAAACTGAAAGAGGCTTTGGAGCAGGCTTTGTACGCCGAGCTTGGCGCCACAGAAGGCAGCGCAACTGCCGCTGATCTTGTGCTCTCTTTTCGGATCGATACATTCGCCCATCAGCCCACACGCAGCCTTTCCAGCTCTGGGGAGGAGCGGTATACCCACACCTATACCCTGGTTGGTCTGTTGACCCTAAAGCAAGCCACAACCACCCCTAGGGCAAGGGGTGCCAGCAATACAGCAGGCCCCGCCCATGCAAGGGCAGCACCCCAAACCCAGCAGCGTAGCTTTACCGCCCATTCGAGCTATGATACCCAGCATGAATACCCCGATGGTTTTGTGCGCGCAGAGGCGCAGGAGGCAGTCAGTCTTTCCATTGGGCAGCAGGTAGCCCGGTTTATTTTGCGCAGCAACACGCATAACAAGCCATAGCCAGCTGTACAGCAGATCAGGGGCTCCAGCGGTGGGCTGACATTCGTTGTTTTGCTCTGGTGTCAGGCTGCTTTTTCTTGGCGTTAATCGCCTTGTAGGTATTGGCTTTGTTGATGATACGCATGCCCTCTTCAGCATTAGCCGCAAAGGTCACCTCATAGCAGGCTTGGGAGTTGGCAATCGTGTAGCTCGCCTGGAGTATATTTTTTTTCTCCCTTTGGATAACCTTATTTACCGTATTCAGTGTTTTCATGCTGGCTACAAATTCAAAAACGGCGGTGAAACGCTTTTCTGTGGGGAGATCATCTTCCCAACTCAGTTCTATGATGCGTCCCTTTTCTGCCACAGCCTGCACCGTGCTGCAATCGCTGCGGTGCACTATAATCGAGCCACTGCCCGAGGTCATGCCAACTATGCTATCAGATTTTACCGGTGAGCAACAGCCGGCAATTCTGGTGGGGATATGCTCTTCAAGCTTGATTCGTGGCGAACGGCGAAACCTCCCCCAGTTGAGCTTATCTCGCAAGACTTCTACAGGAGAGTTTTGCATCTGAAGTGCTGTTTGTATATCGGCAATAGGCAACTGGTCAGAGCCTATTTTAAGGCAGTAATCGCTAAAGCTCTTGATTCCCTTTTTTTCGAAGTAGTCGATAACAGCTGGGTTCTCTTTGAACTCAGCAGGAGAGAGGTGTAAATGCTCTAGAAGGTTGGTAATCACCTTTTCTCCCAGAGCCAGGGTTTGTCTTTTGGATTCTTCTTTGAGTTTTTGGCGTATCTTGGAGCGGGCAGTGTTGGTCACCGCAGAATCGAGCCAATCGTGGCTTGGCAATACCTTTTTGTGGAGCAATACCTCAACACGGTCGCCGTTATCGAGTTTGGCGTGTATGGGGGCAGGGGCGCCGTTGATTTTTGCGCCAGCGCAGTGGTGCCCTACATCAGAGTGCACCGCATAGGCATAATCGATCACGCTTGCGCCGAGGCACAAGTTAAAAATTTTACCCTTGGGAGAGAAGACATAGATAGAGTTTGGGCTCAGCTCACGGCGAAATATCTCTAGCGCTTCTTTGGAATTTGACGCTTTGCTCAGCTCTGTGTTGAGCTGCTGGAACCAGCGAATCTGGTCTTCTTCGTTTTGATTGGCTGTAGTAGCGTTTTGTTTTTTGCCGCTACTTTTGTAGGACCAGTGCGCTGCAAAGCCATATTCGGCCACCTCGTGCATCTCTGGGGTGCGGATTTGCAGCTCAAAGACAAACCCGCTTTCGGCGAGCAGGGTGGCGTGGAGCGACTGATAGCCGTTATTCTTGGGCGCATTGATGTAATCCTTAAAGCGCCCACGCATAGATTGATAGACCTTGTTGATCAGCCCTATGGACTTGTAGCAGTCATCAACAGTATCTACCAGCAAGCGAAAAGCCGATAAATCGTATATTTCATCAAGGGGTTTGTGTTGCAGAATAGATTTTTTGTATGCCGAATAGACGTGTTTTATGCGATGGGTGTATTCAAAATGTATCCCAGCCTTGTGCAGAATCGGCTGCATTTTTTCTTGAAAATTTGTTATTTCATGCTTGTGCGACTCACGGATGGTGTTCAGGTGTTCGGTGACCTGCCGATACTTTTCTGGCTGCAGGATGTGAAAGCAGGTATCCTCAAATTCTACCTTCAGGCGCTCAAAACCCAAGCGGTGCGCTATGAGTGAGTAAACATTCAGGGTAAGCTCGGCGTAGCGTTTTTGTTCTCCACGACCGATGAAGTGGTTTATGAGCCGCAGTTTTGCCAACCGCCGTGCCAAGACAATGAAAATAACACGCATATCCTGGCGGATACCAGCCAGGAGCAGGGCGATGCTCTCTGCCACAGAGGCATCTGCTCCTTTGGCGGCAAGCTCTTTTTCCACAGAGACCAGTGCCTTAAATATCACCTCATTTTCCAGACCAAATTTTTTGCCTATATCCTCTTTGGCGTCTATCGAATCGGCAAGATCAAGAAAAGCGGTGCATAGCCCAGCTATAATGCTGGAGACATCAAGGTGGAGCTCGCAGAGCACCATAGCCGTTTCCAGCCCTAAGCTGAGCTCTCGATACGAGCTTTGCACCTGTTGCAATTTGGCGGAGGTGTGCACATAGGCACGGCGTATGGGGCTTGGGTCGTCTGTGGAGTACGACTGATACAGCAGGATCAGATCATCTATGCGATGGTGTGTCCGCAAGGGGTGTGCAGCAGATGCCTCTGTAGGCGATGGTTGGTGTTGCGAGGAGACAAGCATAGGTGAATATCCGGAGGGCTAGAGCCCTAGCGTGTTAATGGGCAGAGATAATGCTGAAGAACTCGTCTATTGTATCTTGTAGATTATCATTGATGATAATCGCATCAAAGAGCTGTGCCTGCGCACACTCTTCTTGATACATTTTGAGCCGCTCCTGGAAACTTTCGGGGGTATCTGTTCCCCGTTGTGCCAGTCGCTCAGAGATAACCTCAAAGGAGGGCGCATTCACAAAAATAGAAAAGGCATGGGGCAATTCCATTTGTCGTATTCGGGCTGCACCCTGTACATCATTGACCAGAATATGATCTGACTCTTGCTGGGCAACCTTTAGCAAAGATTGGCGTGAGGTGCCGTAATACCGGGTGTAGACCTGTGCCCATTCGGCAAAGTAGCCTTCTTTGATGCGCTGCTCAAAGGTTGGGGTATCCAAAAAATGGTAATCAACGCCGTCGATTTCTTGCTCTCTTGGTCTACGAGTGGTGTAGGTGATAATGCGTTCTAATTTTTTTTGGTCTTTGGTTTTTGGGTCTTTGGCATTTCCAGCACTGTGTTCTAAAGCGGCATAGGCAAGCGATGTTTTTCCAGAGCCGCTCGGGCCAGAGAGTATGATTAGTCGTGATTGCATATCACTCAATTAAAATGGGATTTGGTCTATTTTTACAAGGATTTTGTTTTGCAAAAGCTGTCCCTCCCAAGTATACCACAAACTAAAACAAGTCGCTAATGGAGCGCCCATCGTGAATGCGTTCTATCGCCCGTGCGAATATAGAAGAAACGGTCAACTGGATTATCTTGGAGCTAATATGCTCATGGTGATCCAAAGGAATGCTGTCGGTCACCACCAGGGCATCAAGCTCGCTGTGCTCTAGGTCGCTCATAGCATTGCCGCTGAGCACTGGGTGCACCACCGCCGCTTTAACGCTGAGCGCTGCATTCTCCTTCAAAAAAATCGCCGCTTTATAGAGTGTATTGCCCGAGGCGACCTCATCATCTATAATTATAGCGTGTTTGCCCTTTACACTACCGATCAGCGTTGTTGGCACCACATCGTCCTCATTCCCTTTACGCCTCTTGTCTATAATGGCGATCGGCAGGTTGAGCAGATTGGCGTATAGCCCCAGGTGCTTGGATTCGCCCACATCTGCGGCCACCAAAACAGAATCTTGCAGGGTGTATTCTTTGCGTATGTAATCGCAGATGATCTTCGCGGCAAACAGCTGGTCGCAGGGCATGTGAAAAAAACCTTGAATCTGCGGAGAATGGAGATCCATGGTCAAGATGCGGTTAGCCCCTGCGGTCATCAACAAATCGGCCATCAGGCGGGCAGCAATGGAAATGCGAGGTTGGTCTTTTTTATCAGATCGGACATAAGGGAAGTAGGGAATAACCGCAGTAATCCGCGCCGCTGAGGCGTGCTTGAGGGCATCGAGCAGCAAAAATAACTCCATGATATTATCGCTGACCGGGGTGATCGAAGTTTGGATCACAAAGACATCTTGCTCTCTCACATTTTCATTGATCTTGACCATCATATTTTCATTTTTGAAACGGATAGTCTCGGTTGTTGTGAGCCGTGTTCCCAGCTGTGAGCATACTTTTTTTGCAAAGCCCTGATGCGAACTGCCGCTGATAATTTTGAGGGTGTTGTTCATAATTTAAGATAGCATATTTTATGCGGTTATATTCAATACACTGTTATATTCAAACCATGGTGATGGTGTACAAAAAGCACTTTGGCAGACCATAAAACGCATTGCCTCACCAGTATAAACAGAGTACCCAAGTGAGCAGAGTTCTTCAAGCGAGAACAGCATAAAACCGCCCCCAAAAAAAGGAAGATGCTAGCACAATCTGCCATACTAGGACAAATCGTCTGCGTAAACTTGCCAAAGTGCCAGATAATCGTAAGACTGATTACTGATTAGTTCTTCCCTGTTCAAAGCAACGCATCATTTCGCTTTATACTTGCGAGACAGACCATCGCCACCATATGAAACGCACCATACACATAGGAATGTTTGGCTTGGGCACAGTCGCACAGGGTGTGCTGACCCAGCTAGAAGAAAATAAACATCTGCTCGAAGATGCCTTGGGTGCGCACCTTGTGCTGCGCAAGGTTGTTGTGCATAACCTCAAGAAAACCAGAGAATGGGATACCTCAGCACTGATGCTCAGTGATGATCCCGAGTATATTCTCGCCGATCCGCAAATTGATCTGGTCATAGAGGTAATGGGCGGGGTAGATACTGCTTTTGTCTGCCTCCAGCGTTGTATGGAAAGCCAAAAGGGGTTCATCACAGCGAACAAGGCTCTCCTCGCCGAACAGGGCTCACAAATTGAGGCTCTGCTGGCTAAGACACCTGTCCCAATCGCCTTTGAGGCTGCGGTGGGCGGCGGCATACCGGTGATCAATGCGTTGCAAAGCGGAGTTTTGGGCAACCGTATTGACGAGCTAAGCGGTATTCTCAACGGGACTTCGAATTATATCCTCTCTGCTATGCTCAAAGAGAGAAAAGATTTTGATGATATTCTTGCCGAAGCGCAGGCAAAGGGCTATTCTGAGGCAGACCCGAGCTTTGACATAGACGGCATAGACGCAGCGCACAAGCTGGTGGTGCTTGCTCGGGTGGGTTTTGGCAAGCGCCTTGATCTCGCAGACCTTCATATTCAAGGGATTCGGCAAGTACAGTTGGTTGACTTGCAGCTAGCAGCTGATCTGGGCTATGCCCTCAGGCATGTTGCTGCCTTTGGCCTTGATGCCAATGGAGCATACCATGCCTCTGTGGGTCCAGTTCTCTTGGAGAGCACCCATACCTTTGCCGGAGTGGAACAGACCGATAATGCGGTACGAATACAAGGTAATTTTTGCGGGCCGATCACCCTGATCGGTGCTGGTGCCGGCGGTCGCCAAACGGCATCATCAATCCTTGCTGATCTCCTGCGTATGGCGGCATGGAATAAAGAGAGTGCTGTGTCGCCTCAGTTCTTTCCTGTTGCAACGCCAGTTGAGATCAAGCCAGCCAGCGGCGCAGAACAACACCTGATCCTTGTTGATTGTAGTAGCCATCAAGCCGCAGCGGAACTGGGCAAAAAACTGGGGCAGTATACAGCGCAATGCCACACAAAGCAGCATAGCGCCGCTCTGTTGACCAAGCCCCTCTCGCCTGCCGATTTTGAGGGACTCTTGCGGTCTTTGCCGCTACAAGAGCAGCTTGTATCCGCCCCACGGGTGTATAGGCTCTTTGGTGGGAGCAAGTGAAGAGAGTATTGTTCTGGGTTTGCTCCTGCGTCCCTGCCGGTGTGTGGTGCACGGCTAGAACTCCACCCTTAGAGGTATGTGCCCATGCTGATATGTGATAAGGTGTCCATTCATCTGGGCGCAAAAACGCTTTTTTCTGACCTCAGTTTCCAGATCGGGCCTGGGGAGATTCTGGTGCTCATGGGCTCCAGCGGGAGCGGAAAGTCAACACTCTTTAATTGGATTTGTGGGCACCTTTCCCCGGCTTTTCGGTCTGCTGGAACCTGCCATCTGCAAGGAGAAATGATCCTTGACATTCCCCCACACAAAAGAAAGGTTGGCATCTTATTCCAAGATGCCCTGCTCTTCCCGCATATGACCGTTGGTGAAAACATTCTTTTTGGGCTGCCGCCCCTTGGGAGCAAGATCGAGCGCAGAGAGAAAATGCGCACCCTGCTGCGCTCAATAGAGCTGTTGGAATATGAGAATAGCTCTCCCCACCACCTCTCTGGTGGGCAGCAAGCTCGGGTAGCGCTGATCCGCACCCTCGCCTCAGAGCCGAATATGCTACTGCTTGATGAGCCCTTCTCAAAACTTGATGAAAACCTGAAGGTGCGAGTGTGCAACTTTACCTATGAATATATTTTTCAACACCAGTTGCCCACTATTTTAGCCACCCATAGCCTGCAAGAGGCGCCCTCCGGTGCCCAAATTATATCCTTAGATTCAAAAATGGAGGCTTGATGGGGTATGTCTACACTAGAGTACATCACATGATCACAAAAAGAAATATGAACGGAGCTGTGTTTGCAAAGTCTATCTGGAAAACTAGGTCTATCTGGAAAACTGGAGAGAAAATTTTGGCGCGACAGAGCGTGATGCGGCGGTTATCCCTGTCGTTTTTTATGGCGTTGGTGGCTAGCCTCTCCTCGTGCCAATTTGGGATGAAAACGGTCTACAACAATTTGGATACCATAGGTATGTATCAGCTTGATGTCTACTTTGATCTCACCAGCAAACAAGAGGAGTATCTAGAGATCGAAGTCGACAAATTGCTGGTATTCCACCGCAGCGAAGAGTTGCCCAGGTATAGGAGCATACTCGAGCGGGGCAGAGTCATGCTGGATGCACCAAGGATCCAAAAATCTGATCTGGAATGGCTCTACGATCAGGTCACCCAAGCTCGAGAGCGAGTGATGCTGCAGGGATTACCTGCAGCGTCCACCTTTTTGTCTACCCTTAGCGATGCGCAGTGGCAACATATGAAGGCAGAAATAGAGGAAACTGCCCGTGAAGAATATGAAGATGATGAGGAACTTAGCGAAGAAGAGTTTCGCCAGCAGCAGGAGAAAGAGTTTATCGATGGGGTGGAAGATGTGATCGGCGATTTCGCCCCAGAGCAGATCGCCATAGTCAAAAACTATCCGTTCCAAACCTTGGCTCAACGCAAAACACGGCTCGAGGCCAACCGTCGCTCTCGAGATATGTTCTTTGAACTTTTTGCGAGCAACACAAAGCGAGAAGAATTGAGCGAGCAGATGCGCCTTTGGATTGAAGATCCGTCTCTGATGAGAGATGAAGGGCGCAATGCACAATGGAAGAAGCGTTTGGACCTGATCATCACCCTTTGGCTTGATCTGTTGAATGCCATGACCGCTGAACAGAGAGAAAACCTGCGTGATGAAATAGACTACTACGACGCTATTTTGGCGGATCTCATAGCCTAGTAAGGGCGTAGATACCCGGCAGAAAAACAAAAAATGCACAAAAATTGCATTACTTTTTTGGGAAGCACCCATCGGAATCGCAGGAGATACAGATCGGATACACCACAGGCGACAGCTCGCATACACATCTCTCTTACACATAAGACTATGGCAAGACGATTTTTACGCCGCATTACCCTGGGTATGCTGGCATTTTTCTCTGTTTTTCACGTTTTTGGGCAAGAATGCTTTTCACCTGAGAGCTGTCTTGACCAAGGCATAGTCAATCAGTGTTCTGAAACGCTGGAGAATGGCTGCATAGACTGGGAGAAGGGGATCATCTATGCGGTTGGCATTGGCATTCCAAACACAAAGTTTGAAAGTCAAGCCCAGCAAAACCGATCGGCGGTGGTTGCGGCCAAGGTGATTGCCCAACGCAATCTGCTAGAGGTGATCGAAGGGGTGAACATAGATTCAAGGACCACGGTTGAATCAGGAATAGCCACAGAAGACAGAATTCGCTCTCGCATCCGCGGCAAGCTCCGCCGTAGCCAAACGGTGGGTCGCCCAACCTGGCTTGATGATGGCTCTGTGGCGGTGACCGTCCGCTTTTTCATGCGTTCGCTCAATGATCTGCTTTTTCCTCGCAACCCCTATAATACCAAGGTTGCGCCAGATAGCAGCACAACAGGGGCGCAAACCCAAGCACAACCCAAAGACAGCGGGAGTACCGCCGGAGCATCGGGTGCCTATACCGGTTTAATCGTTGATGCCCGGGGATTGCGCGTGGTACCCGCCCTTTCGCCCAAGCTGCTCACCTCCGCAAAAAAAGAGGTATACGGCTCGGCCTATGTTGAGCGGGATTATGCGGTGCGCCACGGCATGATGGCTTATGTCAAGAGTATAGAGCAGGCCAAATCCAACGATCGGGTGGCCGGAAATCCCTTGGTTATTGCCGCGGTTGAGGCGATAGGCAGCAAGGGCACAGACCTGGTGCTCTCCGATGAACACGCTGCACAGCTTACAGAGCTGTACAAAACACAGAGCTTCTTGCGTGAGGCGAGGGTGATTGTGATCCTAGACTAATGAAGGAACCGGGTATTACACCAGCAGAGCAAGGAAAAACATTATGGAAATAAACGAACAGCGCATTAGACCAGCAGAATAAGGAAAACATTATGAAAACAGCAATGGTGGATAAAATATCGTATCGGTTGGTCGTCTGCATCTTGGCTTTTCTTGCTTTGGCCTGCTCTAGTGCGGAAAAAAGTACTACCCCGAGGGACAGCCAGGGCAGTCTTGATACTCCAGCCTATCATATCGAGCGGGGCGATCGAGACCTGATCGCCGGTGAGTACGCAAAGGCTACCCGATCCTATCAGAATGCCCTTGACCTTGCGCCGGATAATTCTTCTGCCTTGAGCGGAAGGGCTGCCGCCCTCGCCGGGCAGCGCAGCGGAGATGATTTTGCCGATGTGCAAAAACAAATCGCCTTTACCGAAAGTGCCGAAATGCTACAAAAGGCTGAGAAAAGTGCAAAAACACCAGCCGAACAAGAGCGTTACCACCTGTTCGCCTTACAGACCCATGTTCTCCTGCAGCAGCCCAAAAACCAGTGGTACACCCGTGCTCAAGAACACTTTCGCCAGGCTAGCGCTCTTAGGGCAGATAATCCGATGGCTCATATCTTTATGGCGCGTGCCGAAGCCAAAAAGAACAACTTTCCGGCAGCACGCCAGCACTATGAGCGGGTGCTGCGGATCAACAAAGCCTATACCAAAGAGGCTGATCAAGAGTTACAAGAGGTATTGCTTGTCTTGCGGGCTGAACCGGGCAGTCGGTTTGGCAAGAACCTCGCCCTAGTCAAGCAAATCCGCAAGGCAGATCTGGCCGCCTTGCTTGTGGCTGAGATCAACCTAAAAACCCTCTATGCCAAACGCAACAAAAAAGCAGAGGATAAGGGCTTTGCGGCGCCTTCCTCTCAGAAAGCCTTTGTAGCCAATGTACCCACCGCACCACCAGCGGCAACCGATATTAGCGGGCACCCACTCGAGTTGCAAATACGTGATATTATCGATCTATCGGTGCGTGGGCTGGAGCCAGATGCGGCACATAGGTTTCACCCCAATGCTTTGGTCACCAGAGCAGAATTTGCGGTGGTGCTGGAGGATATTCTCGCCGAGATTACCGGCGATCAGAGCCTCAAAACGCAGTACATAGGCACCCCCTCGCCTTTTCCAGACTTACGCTCTGATGTGTGGTACTACAACGCCGCCCGGGTAATCGTTGAACGCCAGCTCATGCAAATGAAAGACAGCATCACCAATCGCTTTGATCCACTTGGCGCGGTGAGCGGTGCCGAGGCCTTGATCAGCGTACGAGAGCTCAAAAACGCCTTAGATTCTTACACCTATTGAGGTCTGCAGGGTGCTGCTCTGTCTTGCTGTTGTATTCTCACCCCTTGCTGCCTTGGGCAAGAGGCGCGGTTGCTCTGACTGAATTTTCTAGTTCTCGCCTAGTGGGTTGGGAAAAACAAGTTTTAGGCGGTGTAGGCACGATATAATTGTGCTATCCTATTCTTTTCAGCAATCATTTGGGGTGGTCAGGCGAAGATAATCGTCTATCTTTTGGATTATGCGGACAGGTACTCCATGGCGAGACTTACCTCTCGATTATGGCAGTTGGAGCAACACCCAGAGCAGGTTTTTGCGTTGGAGGAATGCAGAGGTCTGGGAGAGATTGCTGGAGGTTCTGATTGATAAGCCAGACTACCAATGCTTGATGATCGATGCCTCACATTGTAAAGTTCACCCACATGCGACGGGGGCAAGGGGCGGCAATCAGGCTATGAGCCGTACCACCATATGCACAGAGAGGGGGCTCAACACAAAGCTCAATCTTGCCGTCGATGCGCATGGCATGCCGGTCAAAGCTAGTATTACATAAGGTACAGCAGCAGATTGCACTCAGGCATGTGCTCTGATTGATGGTATCAGTGCTGACTACTTTTTGGCAGATCGAGGGTATGATACCGATGCTATCAGGAAAAAAGTGAGCGGGCAGAATATGATATCGGTTATACTATCCAAGAGAAACCGGCGAGAACAATATGAATACGATAGACACTTGTATAAGCTGAAGCACTTGGCAGAGAATACATTCTTGCATTTGAAAAGATGGCGAGGCATCGCCACTCGGTACGCTAAAGATGCACGCTTCCTTTATTGCGCCCATACAAAATTGGGGTAATCCCAGATATTCCCCAATGGAAAACGGCGCCTATGCTCTTGTATCTGCTCTATTCTCTTGGGCATATTCTCCACTTTAGTTTCTAGCTTTTGAGCCCAGAGTAATAACTGACAATAATCCTCTTGTAACCCTTCTATGCGCTTATTCAAGGAATCATGCTTCCTCAAGAGTTCGGCATTCTCTTTTGTAATAGCTTCAATCTGCTCTTGTAAAGCTGATGAATCAGGCGTGTACTGTTCAGATTGCTTCGTATTGGGAGCATCAGCTTGTATAGCCTCCTCAACAGTGCCTTGAGAATCTCCTCCATTTGCGTTGTGTTCCTGTTCCTCTGAGTTACTTTGGTTGGATATAACGTCTTTAGGTATTGGATTTTGAGTACGACTCGCAATTTCTACAGCTCGGAATTGGGCAACCAGGTGTGCCATATCATTTGCATTGTCCGGCTCGATGTCTCTTTTCGTATCTGTCAGTAGATCATCTGATTGAGTGTTTTGGGAAAATTGGAGATCAATTTGGCGTTCCACCCTTAGCCATTTGTCCTTTATGCTACTTCTGTCAGTTCCCGATTTCTGAGGTGAGCTCTCTTTTTCCGGCAACCGTAATATATCATTTTTTTTGATCTGATCTGCGTTTGTAATCTGCGGGTTTAATTGGCGCAATACTCCTGCTGTGGTGCCATATTTTTCGGCAATCTCTCCCAAGGTGTCACCTGATTGGATTGTGTAGGTGTTGCTGGTATTGCTCACTGAAGTAACATTATTATTTTGCTTTTGTTCTAATTCTTGCCTAAATACATCTATAGGTGTTTTGTTGTAGTCACCCTGAGTGAACATTTTCGCTTCATCATAGCGCCTAACTTTAAGTCCATCAGACGGCACTAACTTTTTTGTTTCTGGGTGTGTATAATTATGCCATTTTGCAAATTCCTCACTAATACTAGTTTTTGTAAAGTTATCGCTATTAATTAATCTTAAGAGTTTGGATCCTCTAAAATTTGGTTCTCCTAGATTGTAGACGAAAGAAACTAAAGCGTTATATTGGTGTTGAGTTAGAGGAACAGTAACTAACCTGTTCACTGGAGTCGAATGTTTAGCGAGGTCATCCCTAAAGTATTCATATGCTTCTTCCTTACTAATGGTCATATCAGGACCAACCTCTGGACCTGTATGCCCGAATCCAATGGTCCAAACTTTAGCAATATCTTGATAAGAAGTAAGTTGCGGTGAACGGTCTTCACCGCTCTCGTACGTATGCAAAAAATCAATTAACTGATCAGAAGGCCGTAAATGCGAATTTACACTACTCATATTTAATTCCTATTTTAATTGTGATATTTAAAGCATCTCCATCCCCTAATATTAAAAAAAAGAGGTGGATAAAATTGACCAGAATTGTTTCCAGCCAAGTCTAATAAATAACCCGCCACAAAACCATTTGGAAGAAATTTAATTACATCAAACTGCGTTTTACTACCTAAACCCCAGCCAAAATTATATTTGACCAGATAATTACCATCTACATAAAAGTCAACTTCTCTCA
Source organism: Nanipora kamurai (assembly GCA_036872915.1). NCBI lineage: Eukaryota > Metazoa > Cnidaria > Anthozoa > Scleralcyonacea > Helioporidae > Nanipora > Nanipora kamurai. Next base: position 176,432 of record JBAHVQ010173337.1, read on the forward strand.
GTCTCGTCTCGCAAAGACCAACCGTTTTAGGTTTAATTGTTTTAAAGAATTTATAGTAAGATTCGGTATAAGGCCTCTTTAACATTGAAAGCTCTACTTGAGCATTAATATAATCAAATAAATCCCCTCTTTCCTCATAGCTATTTTCTAGGCATATTCTATCTAGAGAACATAGGTTTCTTTTTTTAAGCCATTCTTTCTGGTTTTTTCGTAGGTTTCTTTGATCTACTCTATCAATGCCGATTAATCGGTTATATTCAGCATTCATTTCTTGATCACTTTTTGCTAAATATTCATCAGTGCAAATCACCCATTCTGCTGAATTTTTCTCAGCTTTTGAGCAATTAAAACCTGTTTCAAAAAAATGAACTTTACCACTTGCAAACGTTATATTAGTGCTAAATATGACCAATAGAAATAAAAGATATTGCAATATTATTTTCATAAACTATTCAGCGAATTTAGATGTGGTATTAATGGTAATGAACAAAAATATTCTTATTGTTCATTTCTGACATTCCAGCCTTCCTCTAGATGAAAAATTAGTCCCCAATATACTGAATTAATGCAAACGTAGCAGGTTCATATCTGACATACCCCAATATTTTGTATTTTGCGCCCCCGCTTATAACACTATAGTTATCCTCTGTATACCCTATTTTATTTCTTGGTTTAAAGTAGTATGCCGCTGTGCACTGTGATTTCCGCTCTACGTCTAAAGTATCTAAAAATTTACTGAATCTTCCATCCCAATAAGGATTAGCTTCCCAGCATTCATCTACATTGAGTGATTGATAGTAGCCTTCCATTAAACGATCAATCGTTTTTATATTATGAAATAAGGTGGCGCTTTCTAAGGTAACTACAGAATTTACACTCTGTAGTGTCTCATTACTCCAAAAACTATCATCACTCAAAAAGTAATTATTAGCTTGTTCACTGTCAGATATGGAGCTCTGACCCTCCATTCCACGCTCGGCTACAAATATATAGACTGGGGTTCTAGCAGAAATAGAGCTGGGAACTAACAATGCAAGGATAAAGCATAGAATAATTCCTTTTTTAATATATTCTCTTTTGATTTTCTGCATAATACATCTCCTTATTCAGTGAGTAGTGTCTATTTATCTATGATAAACATATATTTCATAATGAACAGTCCAACTTAGTTTAGGTGTAATGCCCCGACTTGTCAAGCAGCGGATTTGAGAGCATCTTGCTCAAAAATAATGGGCGTCTGATAACCCAATGATGGGCATGGGCGCAGATAGAGCGGTAATCCCCCGAAAAAAGGTCGACTGTAAAAGCAGAATTTTCTTGATGATGATTCGGGTAATGAGGTTTTATCAGGTCTTTTATGAAAAAAGGGAGCAAAGTCAGTGATGCTCAGATCATGAAGTACCCCTAAGAAGGGGAAGAGTACCGCTCACTTAAAAGAAAAGTATTTATGCCCAAGATAACTCACAATAACCACCAGAACAGTGACGGAAAACTGTGAGAGCACTACATCTTGCGCTAATATATCTACCATGAGGTATAGGAGCAAGGCATTAACGGAGAGTATACCCAGATAAGTCGCATAACAACGCACAAATTCTTGTATGAAATTGCCTTGTGTGCGGAATACCAGAAATTTGAGCATGAGAAAAGCCTCCACTACCGCAATGAAGTTACTGAGCACTAGAACAATTAAATAGTGCAGGTAATCATCTGCTAACCGGTAGAACAAGGCAAAGGTGCCAAACCCAAAAGCAGTATTGAAACCGCCAACGAGGAGAAAACGAATTTTTTCTGGGAGGAGAAAGAAGAGTCGAAGTACCTGAGTAAACATTAGAGGATCGCAGTAGAAGCTATAGCACTCTCGGAAAAAACCATCGCTCAAGGCCAAGCCCTGAGTGTAGTCAGATGCCCGGCCACCGGTCAGAATAAGACCTAATGGCTTGTCATTGTCATCACAAGCGGCGTGTATTTCGTCTATACCCGTCTCTGCAACGACCTGAAACTAACTTTTTCTCCCTTCCGCCCCCGATGCATGCTGATGTACCCATACAATACTTTACGCTATACCCCCTAATTTGTAGGATTTAGCTTAACTCACTAATTTAGTGCGGTCTTAACGCGCGCAACCAAGGAGGCGGCATCTATCCCATTCATCTTACGCAAAAATGGTTGACTGCCGCTATAGTTGAGGTTGTTATGCTCAATACCCCAGCGCACTAATTTAGCATGTCTTTCTAGAGAAGATATACTCTCAGCAATAAAACTACCTGCACCTCCATATACTACATGTTCTTCAACACTGATCAATGTTTGAGTTCTTGAGGCTATTTTTCTGATAGGTACGGCCAGTTGTGCGTTGAGTGATAACAAGCTGAAGAGACCGATTTGTATACCCTCTTTTTGTAGTATTGTAGCGGCTTCATACGCTTCTTTGAGAACTGTGCCAGAGCAAATAAAGTTAATGCATTGCTCTGGCAAGACTTCTATCAAGCTATCTGCTATAGTTGCGTTGTGAATATCTGGTTCACTACCACGTGCCAACCTAAGGTAATTTGGTTTATGAGAGAGGAGTATTGTACTCATGGCATATTCAAGCTCGTACTTGTCGGCTGGAATATAAATGTCTATATTGGGCAAGCTCTTCAGGAAGGATATATCTTCTACGCCCAAGTGGGTATAGCCATGGGTACCATAAGGTAAACCTCCCCCTACTGCAACAAGGGTAACATCTAGGTTATGATAACAAACATCGTTGCGGATTTGCTCCAAGCAACGTGCTATAGCAAAATTTACGATCGAATAGGTAAATACTTTTTTTCCTGACATAGCCAAACCTGCTGCTATGCCGATCATATTTTGCTCTGCTACGCCTACATTTATAAACCTATCAGGAAATCGTTCGGCAAATTTATCAAGCACACCATAGCCCAAATCACCACAAAGGAGGTAGATATGCTTATTTTCGGTAGCTGCGGCAACTAAATTATCAACAAAACTATTTCTCACCGCTAATCTCTGCTAGTGCCTGCTGTAATTGTGAAGCATCAGGGTATTTATAATGCCATGCAAGTTCATGTTCCATAAAGCTTACGCCCTTACCCTTAACGGTATGACAAATAATTATGGTGGGTTTGGCAGCCTTCTGGGCTTCTTCTAATGAGGTTATGAGTTTTGCGTGATCGTGTCCGTCTACTTCATCTACACTCCAGTTGAACGAGCGCCATTTATCTGTCAGTGGATGAAGGTCGAGGACATTTTTAACACTGCCATAGCTTTGAATTTTATTGTAATCGAGTAAGACAATGAGGTTGTTTAGCTTGTGGTGCCCCGCAAATAAGGCCGCCTCCCAAGTTGAGCCTTCATCGCATTCGCCGTCACTGATGATAACATATACTTTGCTATCGATCTTATCTGCTATGAGTGCCAAACACATACCAATACCAATTGACATGCCGTGAGCCAAAGAACCAGTAGACGCCTCAACTCCTGGAACATGCTTATGGGTAATATGCCCGGAGAGCGGTTTTCCGTCATCACAGTACTCATCCAGCCAGTTTTCTGGGGAAAAACCCCTTGCGTGCCAGTGCTGCATAAACTATGGCAGTGGCGTGTCCCTTGCTTAAGATGAATCTATCACGCTCTTTCCATCTCGTATTTTTTGCATCAAATCTCATCACCTGGTCATAAAGCACCGCCACTATATCGGCAATTGAAAGGCAACCTCCAATATGTGATGCTTTGGCTTGATGGTGCATGCGAACTACATCATTCCTTATAGTACGAGCAAATTCTAGAGAGCTATTCATCGGAAAAACATTTTGGGGACACCTAATAATTTTCTTTGAGCAAGGTTTTAAGGTCTGCTAACAGGTAGAACAAGGCAAAGGTGCCAAGTCCAAAAGCAGTATTGAAACCGCCAACCAAAAGAAAACGAATTTTTTTTCTGGGAAGAGTAAGAAGAGTCGAAGTGCCTGAGGAAGCATTGCCTCACTCTGAGTCTTGCAGATCTATTTTTTCGCTCACTATAAAATTGGGGCGCATTTTTACTTCTTCATAAATCAAGCCAATATACTTTCCAATCACTCCTAAGAAAGTAAATAAAAAGCCAAACATGAGCAGAAATACCCCCATAATAGAACCAAAACCGGCAAACGGCAATCCATAAAATACTGCTCTGAACACCGTGAAAGCCAAAAAACAGAACGAAAATACAGAAAGCAACATACCCATCCACCCAATAGCTTGTAATGGAATATAGCTATAAGCAAAAATACCCCTCAATGCTAAATTGAGCACAGCCAGGGTATTCGCTTTAGATTCGCCAGCAAACCTTTCGGGTCGTTCAAACGGAATACCAACAGACTTAAAGCCAGACCAGGCAAATAAACCTCTGATAAAGCGATTGCGTTCCTCCATGTTGTTGATGGCTGAATACACCTTTTTGTCGACTAAACGAAAATCACTAACATTTTTGGGCAGCACACCCCCTGTCATCAGGTTCACTATGTAGTAAAAGAGGCGAGAGTTAAATCTCCGGATAAATCCGGTTCCCGTTCTTTTAGAGACTATCTGGTAGATATTCTCATACCCCTCTTCCCATTTTTTTATGAATTGATTGATCAGCTCGGGTGGGTCTTGCAGATCGCCGGCCATGATCACGGCAGCATCGCCAGCTGCATGATGCAAGCCTGCGGTTATTGCGCCATCACAGCCAAAGTTACGCGAGAGTCGTATTATTTTGAACCTCTTGTCTGCAGAGGATATCTGCTGAGCGATGGCAAAACTGTCATCAAAAGAGCCATTTTCTACCAACAATACCTCGAAGTCATAGTTTGAGTTATTCTCAAACACTATTTTCAGCTGTCTAGCGAGTTCCACCAAGTTATCCGCCTCATTGTAAGCTGGGATAACCACAGAGATTAATCGGTGCTTGTTCATAAGCTTGTCTTGCTCTATTCATCCACGGGTTTAGCGATCATTTCATCGTGAAATTCTGTTCTGTCTAAAAAGGGATACATATCCTCTAATGGCTTAGATACCATGGTGCCATCATCTTTTTTTAGTGAGGATACCGTAGGAATTATCTCTTGATTTTCGGGGCACATGACCTCACATATTATAGGTCCGCAGAGTGAGAAAATTTGCTTTAAGGTGGTATTAAGTTCTGCTTCTTGGTCAATTTTAATGTACTTTATACCGTAAGCCTCTGCTATTTTTTGGAGATTAGGGAAGGAAATTCCAGAATCAGGGTCGGTGCCAATTAATCTGCCTTCAAAAAATTTATTTTGCGTCGTTCTAATGGATAAATAGCCATTATTATTCCATACAAATAATTTGATATTATATTGGTAATGCACTAGTGTTTGCAACTCTTGAATGTTGAGCTGCAAGGAGCCATCGCCAGTGATACCAATAACCTGCCCTTTCGTGGCATTGGCAACACCTATAGCCGCAGGCAAAGTATACCCCATATCAGCTTGTGCTCCCGATGTGATGTATCTTTGTTGCCTGGATATATGCAGGGCTTGTGAGGTAGCGTAGTAAGCAGAGCCCGCATCAGATACCACAGAGGCATCTTCTGGCAGAGTTTTGTTCAAGTACCTAAGGAAAGTATATTTATTGATATTGTTTTCATCACTGGGGTACTCAGTAGTATATATAGACCACTTGTTTTTCCAGTGCTGTGTTTTTTGTTGCCATGATTCAATATCAACTCCGATCAATTTATGTTGATTGAGAAGTTGTAAGAATATCTTTGCATCAGCATTTATAAAGCTATCTATTTTTACGGTATTTTTTTTATGTTCTTGCGGATCAATATCTACCACAATCACGCTCGCTTCTCGGGCGAAAAGCTCATATTCAAAGCCAGTTACTCCAACGGCTAACCTGCAGCCTATTGATAACAGGAGATCAGCATTTTGCATGGTAAAGTTAGCAGCTCTATCTCCTTTAATGCCTACTACTCCCACATATGTAGGATTATCATATGGGATTAAGTCTGCGGCTAGGTAAGATGCCACTACAGGGATTTTGTGCTTATGGGTAAAATGCTTAAATTCATCTACTGCATCGGCTAGTCGAATACCATTGCCGGCCAGTATTACAGGGCGCTTGGCATCTCGCAGCAACCTGGCAACATCTGCTACGGCTTGTATGTTGGGGGTTTCGCTGAATTCCTTATGGTATTCCTCTGGGCAGAAGTGTTGGAGTTCGTCTACATTTATATTTGCACCTTGCACATCTGCTGGAATATCTAACCATACCGGGCCGGGCCTCCCTATTTTTGCCAGAAAGCAGGCTTTTTCAAGGTGATAAGCGATTTCTTGCGGCTCATTGATCATCACACTATATTTGGTGAGTGATTCTACAACCGGAATAATATTTGCCTCTTGGATACCAAATGCCCGCAAGGGTGCATCTGAGTTATGGCTCGTCTGTTTGCGTTTTACTTGTCCGGAAATAAAGAAGCAGGGTGTATTATCCTGCCAAGCATCAAGCAGCCCTGTCATTGCGTTGGTAGCCCCGCACCCAGTGGTGAACATTGCAACAGCAAACCCATTAGTATATTTAGCATCTCCAACTGCTGCCATGGCACAAGCTTGCTCATGGTGATTACATACCGCCTCTAGCCGTGGATGCTTTGCCACACAATCATTCAAAAACATAGCCCCACCACCAGTTAAGGTGTATATTTTTGTAACTCCTAATTCATCACTTATAAATTGAGCGACATAATCGACAAGTCTCATATTTACCTGTTTGCTGATTTATCTGGTTGCTAGGGCGAATTTAATTTTCTCTATTGCTAGCTGTATATTGGCCTGACTATTGACATAACACAGGCGCACATAGCCATTACCATGAATACCAAAATTATTACCGGGTAATAAAGCCACCCCCGCCCTTTCTAAAACAAAATGTGAAAACTCATCGCTTGTCATCCCAGTATCTTTGATGTTAGCAAAAGCATATATAGCACCAGATGGCATGACACAGCTTATACCGTCTATGGCATTGAGACCATCTATTAAAATATTTCGTCTGCGGGCATATTCATCTCTCATAGCGATTATAGCCGTTTGATCGCCGTCTATGGCCTCTATGCCTGCTTTTTGGATAAAAGGTGGCACACATGACACTATGGTTTCTAGGAGTAACCCCATTTTTTGTATCAGAAATTTTGGTGCTATAGCAACGCCTAAACGCCAACCTGTCATAGCAAAAGCCTTGCTAAATCCATTGAGCACTATTGTTCTTTCCTGACACTGATCAAAAACGGCTGGACTAGCAAATTTATACGCTGTATCAAATACCAAACGAGCATAAATCTCATCGCTCAATAAAAATATATTGTGCCGAGATGCTATATCATATACCTCTTTAACCTCTTGTGGTGTCATCATAGCACCAGTTGGATTGCTCGGAGAATTAATGATAATAAGCTTTGTTTTAGGGGTTATGACGCACTCTAAATCCTCTGGATTTAGACGGAAATTATTGGATTCATACAAAGGTACATCTACAGCCTTAGCACCGCAGGCTTTGATCGCAGAAAAATAAGTGGGAAAACCAGGATTGGGAACTACGACTTCTTCTCCTGGATTGACTATGCATTTAATGGCAAAATAAATTATAGCGTTTGCACCGGGGGTGATGAGTATCTGATCTGTGTTCGGCTCAAATTGACGTGTATTAAGGGTTGTTTTCTGAATTACTTCTTTGAACTCATGTAATCCTCCTGAGCTGGTATAGTGTGTGTAATCATTTTGTAAAGCGGTGTAAGCCGCCTCAATTATGTTGCTTGGCGTTGCAAAATCAGGCTCTCCCAGTTCAAAATGCAGTATCTTTTTCCCTTCGCGTTCTAGCTTTTGCACTTTGTTTAACATCTGGAACATAGGCTGTCCATCAATGTGTTCAGCAATGTGAGATATAGGTATATGATGTTCCATCGTATGTTATGTTTTAGAGTGATGCCAAGCAAGAGTCTTGCGTATTGCCTCTTGCAAACTGGTAGAAATCGCTAGATTTAATTTAGTTATAGCCTTATTGACGTTCGGTGTATACACACTGTTGTTGATATCTGTACCCAGAATTTTGTACTTTATAGGTGCACCAGCAGATGAAATAACAGTCTGTGCTAATTCTTCAATGCTGTAGGCGCGATCAGCACCAACATTGTACACGCCGCCAACTTCTCCCCTGATGAGCAGTGTGAATAGCCAAACAACCAGATCACTAGCATACATATAGCTTCTCACTGCCTTTCCGTTGCCAGCTATGAGAATATCTTGATTATGGAGCACATTATGCAAAAAATTACCTATGGCAAAATGAGCGTTGAGCGGAAGCCTTGGCCCAATAAAAGCAAAGCAACGCGCGGTTACATAGGGCACCCCATACTGTTTGTTATACATTGCGCATAACAACTCAGCATAGCGCTTCGCCTCACCATAACTGCTCAGAGCATCATTGCAGTCCGGCGCACTCGGGCAATCTTCTTCAAACCCAGGCAAATCTAAGGGCTGCCTCCCGTATACAGCACCAGAACTCAGAAATAAGACATTGGCAACCCTATGCTCCTGTGCTGCATATAATACATTTTGCATCCCCCGGACTATAGTCTCTGCCATGAGCAGGGGATTATCTCGATTCAATGCCGCACTCGCATCGGTTGCCGCATGAATGATGTAATCAATGCGCTTGCTCAATTCATCGCCATTCAATGCTCTAATATCTTTTTCGATCACATTCAAGCATTGCCTAGTGTAGAGATGAGGATAATTCCTACAAAATCTATTTTTATCACGGGTCAGAATACTGATAGAGACACTAAGCTGATGTTTTTCTGCGGCACACACCAAAAATTCAGTGAGCCATGAGCCAATAAAACCGGTAGCACCAGTGATCAGGATATGCTTGTGTTCTAATTCTTGAATGATTGAGGATAACTTACCGTAAATAAACTCCAAGTCCTCCTGGGGTAATTGCTGTATCACGCTGTTCTACTCAACTAAACTGATCTAAGAATAGGGTGCAACTTTCATGGATATGATCTCTCATTTCTTGGGTCAGCCCATGGTGGCAGGCCAGCAGTATGCCGCCGCGCATCACCCTATCGGCTTGAGGGTAGCCGTCCTTACTCGTTTTCATGGCTATATCCTTAAAGCCTGGCTGGCGGATAATGTTGCCCGTGAATACTACTCTAGTCTGAATGTTACGCTTCTCAAGAAATATCTGCATTTGCTGTCTGGTAAAGGGCGCACCTTCTCTAATAATGAGAGGGTAGGCCAACCAACCTGTTCTGGCGTTTGCGGTCTGTTTCGGTAGCACAAAAAAATCTTGGTGCTGTTTGAAAAAGTCGGTATGAAGGTCAAAATTTTTGGTGCGTTCATCTATGTTATGTTCTAGTTTCTGTAATTGCACCAGACCAAAAGCAGCTCCCATCTCCGAGGGCTCCAAGTTGTGCCCAATCGCCTCAAACACAAACTTAGCATCGTAATCTATGCCATCCAGGGTCACATTAAAGCGGTTTTCTATCGCTTCAGATTCTACAAATAGCGATGAACTTCTGCCCCAAGAACGCAATAGTTTTGCTCTTTGGGCTAGTGTATCATCATTAACGCATAACATTCCGCCGTTTCCTGCACAGTTAATGACATGCGAGCCATAAAAACTGGTAATGCTGAGGTCTGATAATGCGCCGCTAGAGATGCCATCTACGGTAGCACCCAGAGTATCAGCGGAATCCTCTAGAATTTGCAGGTTGTACTTTTTGATAAGCGGTTGCAGCTCTTGCCAGTTTACAATGTTTCCCATCAGGTGTGGGGCAACTATTGCTCTTGTGTTCGAGGTGATCATCTCCTCTATTTTATTGGGATCGATACAGTATGTATCCGGCTCTACATCAACAAAAGCCGGTATCAGCCCATTGCGGACTATGTAGCCAACGGTGGTGGCAAAGGTAAGTGCTGGGGTGATCACCTCGCTGCCTTTGGGTAAATCCATAATTTCCATAGCTAGCAGCAGGGCAGAGGAACCAGAGTTTACCATTATGCCGTGTTTTTTATCAAAGCTAGCGGCAATTTTTGCCTCAAGTTTGCGCACATGTTTTCCCATTTGGGTGGAGGTTTGCAGCACATGAACCACTGCATCTATTTCCTCTTGTCCGTGCACGGTTAAACCATAGGGGACGTGCAAAAAATCTTCTTTTTTCATAATCGTTCTTGTATCAGGTGCGTAGATTGCGGTAGTAGATTACAATAGTGCTCTATTTGCTCAAGGGTATAGTTTTTCGGATTACTATCTGGTTGTAAGTACTGCTGGTACCAACTAGCGGTGAATTCTATACCTTGCTCGGTGGTAAACACAGGCTGCCAATCCAGCATAGTGCGTGCTTTGCTCGAATCTAAGCGTAAATTTTTGGCTTCGTGTACTTTGGTGGCATTGCTATCGATTTTGTACTCTCCTGCGCCGCAGGCACTCATGAATGCCTGAGTTATGTACTCGACTGTATGCTGATTAGAGTTGTCTTGCGGGCTAAAGTTAAAGCTGGTAGAAAAAGTTGTTTTATCCGCATACAAATGTTTGGCGAGCAAGAGATAGCCGTATAAGGCATCGAGCACATGCTGCCAGGGGCGAATAGCACCAGGGTTACGCAATACGAGAATGTTTTTGTGTGCTATAGAATCGACTATATCTGGGATTATTCTGTTATCAGCAAAATCGCCACCGCCAATGACATTGCCAGCCCTAGCAGAGGCTATGCCTCTATTTTCTGCTTGCAGGAAGGATCTGTAGTAGGCACTAATTGCAATTTCTGCCATAGCCTTACTTGATGAGTACGGGTCGTGCCCGCCGAGTCGGTCGATCTCTTTATAGGGCCAAACCCATTCTTTATTCTCGTAGCACTTATCCGTGGTTACCATCACTGCCGCTTGTACACTGGGGCTATGGCGCACCGCCTCTAGCATATTAACCGTTCCCATAACGTTGGTTTGGTAGTTTTCTACTGGGTCCTCATAGGAGGCGAGCACCAGTGGTTGGGCTGCTAGGTGTAGCACTATCTCGGCTTGGCTCCCTTGTAATGCTTTGGTAAGTGCGGGCAGATCATTTATATCTGCTATAATTGAGCTGATCTCAGAATCGAGTCCTGTGAGGGTAAACAGATTGCTGCGTGTATCAACAGGCGGCAGAGCATAACCGGTAACCTCTGCACCAAGGACCCTCAGCCACCAGCAGAGCCAGGCACCCTTAAAGCCAGTGTGGCCTGTGACAAAAATTTTTCTGTCTTTGAAAAATTGTCCTAACTCCATACCTTCCACGGAGCTTGCTGCGACTCCCATAGTTCTTCTAGATAGTTTTTGTCGCGTAGCGTATCCATGCATTGCCAAAAACCATCATGCTTAAAGGAATACAATTTATTTTCAAGGGCTAGTTGTTCTAGGGGGTGTTGTTCAAAAACAGTGTCATCACCGTCTATGTAAGTCAGGACTTGAGGCGAAAGCACAAAAAATCCTCCATTGACATATAATTTGTTTTCCTTAGGTTTTTCACGAAATTTTGCAATGCGATTATCATCGGTTAAGCCCAGCACTCCGAATCTCTCACGTGGGGTAATAGCAGTCAAGGTTGCGATCTGCCCATGTTGCTTGTGAAACGCAATGAGTTCTCTAATGTTCACATCGCTTACACCATCACCATAGGTGAGAAAAAATGCATCTTCATTTTCAATATACCGTGCAATGCGCTTTAAGCGCCCACCTGTCATAACATTTTCACCAGTGTTCACTAAAGTAATCTTCCATGGCTCAGCATAATTATTGTGCACTTGCAAGCTGTCGTTGCTGAGATCAATGGTAATATCGGATAAATGCTTGTAATAATTACAAAAATACTCCTTGATTATATAGCCTTTGTACCCCAAGCACACTATAAACTCGTTCACACCATAATGGGAGTAAATTTTCATGATGTGCCACAAGATGGGCTTACCGCCTATCTCTATCATTGGTTTGGGTTTCAGGTCTGTTTCTTCACTGATACGCGTGCCAAACCCACCTGCTAGGATAACTGCTTTCATAAATTATGCTTAGTTTTTCGAGAGTATCATGTTAAGGAAACCAAAATCGAGTTGCCGCTCATCTGCGCGAAATCCTGCCGCATGGGGCGCTATCGGTTGATCGAGCTCAAACCGGATCAGGTATGTATTGTTTTTTGCAATGGGCAGGGCAAAGGAAAACAGGTGTGCTAGTCTATCACCAGCAGCAAT